>JACJUY010003114.1:10281-62863 GCA_014220935.1 Platorchestia sp. MABIK | reverse complement strand
AGTTAAAGCAAGGAAATGAGGATGAATTTATTTAGTAGCTTTAAAAACTGCGCAGGAGAGGGAAGTAAACGTTTGTTTCGCAGAAGCAGTCAAAGTTAAAACTAAACCTTCTTTATTAACCGAGGTGAAGATTATTTATAAAAGGACTGTACGAAAATGAATTTGGAGACCGTGGCGTGCATGCTCGTAGAAAATTTCACAGACCACAAGCTGTTCTTGCAAAGTATACTAGATATTTATTAAATTAGAGAGGGTACGAAGTCAGCTAGTGATATGTAGAGAACAGACGAGTTCCAAACTTGTACCTAATGACAGCGCGACACAGCGAAACCGCACCTGGAAATAATTACCTAAACTAGCAGTAACCAACTCCATTCTCACCGCGGAAATGAGATCAGAAACTAATTCTCGGAGATCCTATATCTAGTGCACTAACTTTTGATCAGAAGTGAGCAATAAATATTGTTGCTCAAAAAAAAAACACAATACAAAGGGGATCACAAAAAAAAGGGGGCACGACCGGATAAGAACTTGCCTTTCACGTAATGAGAAATAAGAAACCGGTTTGCGCGAAATAAAAAGAAAGAATTGCGAAAAAATACTTAGGGTATTTTTTTCTACTTTACAATTGTCACCATTAAATTATACACATGAGAACAGTACACCATGGGCAATGATTGTAAATATTCTCCTGGCAACCTTAAGTTGGTAGGGCAAATCAATAACTGATGCACACACCACGGAGATATATTCCTTTGGTCCCGGCGCACACTGAAAATAAACGAAATGGCTACAGCAATCTACATTACAGCAATCATTTATTATAGTTTAAATACAAAAACACATATACAAGTACAAGGAGTTAGAAGCAGACGAAGAATAAATGGAGCCGCCCTGTGCCCGTTTGATATTATTTGAACACGTAGATGGCTCAATCAGAACAGACTAAAATACTTGCGGCAAACTTACCCTCTTTCATTTCGACACAACTGCCAGTGTCGAGTTATTATCATATTGGGGTCATCATATCTTTTAACACCGCAAATGAAGCAATACTTGAAGGGTGTCTGCTCTACCGAGGGTTGGCTGATACACCAACTAAGCTTTCTTAAATTTGCTTAGGTGAAGAAATACGATGCTACAATGAGAAGCTCAAAAATAGGTACAGCTGCGCCAGACAGAACACTTCCAAGATTATCTACGCACCTATACTCTCACAGGTATAAGTTCATGGTTGACATACAAAAAAAGCCTCCACGAAGTTTTCAAGCTGCGACGATATACTAAACAATGGAGGAGACTGGATTATATAAAAAATCTACTTAAATGGCACTAATAATGTTTAATCTGTTCAAGAAATTCAAGATTTCATTTGCAACTTCTGGCACATCATACACAGACACTGGGAACGTAATAAATTTAAAATGAACTTTCAAGTCTCAATTAAAACACCTCGACACACGCACAGCTCCTGGAGTTAACGTACCAATGCCAGGCCAGGCCAGTGGGAGTTCTGCAAGGTTTCATTGGTCCGGTATAAATTATTTTCTGTAATTCGGTAAAAGCAACGGCAGTAAACTTCTATCGGTTCAACGTTCTTCACATAAGATGGTCGTATGAAGTCTCACATTCTTGAACCACGAGTCGTTAAATATCAGATCAGCACAACGCATCCTGACAAGAACTCCAAAGCAAACAGGCAAAATATAACTACTGTACATTCGGCTTTCATGAATACGAGAAATCTGGCAATTCATTAGGTCTTATACATTGGCGTACGATTGAGCTAATTAAAATTATGTGGAGTAACACAGCAATGAAAACTTGACAAATAACGATAGCGTGACACAGCAATGAAAACTTGACCGTGTCATTAGGATATTACAAGCGAGTCGTATTTGAACTCAAAACGCAGGCGTGAGGGAAAATGGTAATGTAGCCCCCGGCGGACCAAATACAAACTCAAAACTAAGGAAACAAATACGCGAGAAACAGGCGGTACACAAGTCACCAATAGAAAGCACTGACATCCTAGTGACCAGCAAGTAAGGCTCGATGCGAGTAATAATATTTAGCGCTAGCGCACTTGAACAGTTTATGTTGCATTCTCCTTCTGGCGACCGAAAGATCATTAGGGGAAACCGTGAACACTTTCCCTTGCAAATTAACCACCTGAATATTATGCAGAAATTTCTAATTTTAAAATATTGATGCAAATAAACAAGCATTGTCTTTCCAAAGCCGGCACGATATACTAAGAAAACTTTTAACTGTTCTACTCGTTCAAATGTGAGATCATTCATTTATTTCCGTTGCATGGTAGCGTTTTGTTAATTTACCTTAGTTGAGAACCGCATTCAGCACACGGTAATATATGGAACACCCTCAAATAACCAATACGCCAGCTGCATAGGGAGAGAAGGGGGACATCATCAGAGATGAAAATGCTTTCGAAATAAGCCTGCACCAATATTCCTCCAGAAAGGAACAGTTAACAAATTACAAGGGTGACCCGAAGAGAACTCAAGCCATCTGACCACCGCCGAGATGGAAATGCTTTCGAAATGTGGCTGTACCAAAATTCCTTCAGATAGGAAACATTAACAAATTACGAGGGTGAATTGAAGAGAACTCAAGCCATCTGACCACCGCCGGTCTTGGCATTTCTGCTGGCAGCGACAACCGAGGCAGCAGCGGTGCCGCTCGCTGCAGAGTCCGTGTGTGACCTGGACGCCATCATCTTCTGGATCATGTTGCGCGCATACTTGAGGCGGCTGGCCAGGTCAGCGCTGCACCCATGCTGAAATAAACATTCCCGCCTTCAGTATAATGAAATTACAGGAAATTTAGTTTAAAATGCCCGGTCTGCGCTGCACCTATGCTGGAATAAACATTCTTGCATTGGATCAGATTTAATGAAAGTACAGGAAATTCATTTAATGCCAGTTCAACGCTACACCCATGCTGAAATAAACATACCCTTTCTTTAGCTTATGAGGAAATGACGGGAAATTTATTAACAAATGTCAGGTGGTCAGCGCTGCACTCAAGCTGGAATAAGCATACCCTTCTTCAGATTAGAATGAAATTACAAGAAATTGATTATCGTCGTTGAGGTTTGTACAACTTCGCTATGACAACTACACAAAATAAAAACTATTTCAGAACAGATACATGAAGCAGTGGTGATGCAACGTGCAACCAAAATTAAGATCTCTCATCGAAGTTATCAAGCTGTCGCGACAAAAGACAAAGTAGTAGTGCGCTGATTCGGCAAGCATTGACAGAAGGCGACGGTGATCGTTTGTAGATGATGTTGTTTTGTGGTCAGTTTCTACCAAGTTAGACAAAGTTTCGTAGGCCAAACGAGGAATGGATATTACCTTCCTCGCTACCGTCCACGTGTATTACTCCCATATTATCTTATTCGTGTTGAAGAAAGACATACAATGCTAAATTATAATTTCTAATACACATTCTAATACCTGCACAAGTATTTGAAATGTATTGTGAACTGTAGATATATTTACAAAGGATAGTTACGTACTATATCTGACTCATTACAAACCAAAGTTAAATATGTATTGATCATAATGCGCTTACCTCTTGAAGGAGCGCGAGCTTGTACGTGCGGAAGTTCCGGTGCTGGTCGATGTAGGTGACGGCACCCATGAGGGGGCACAGGATCACCTTAGTGTGGTCCTCGAAGAAGTTCATCTGCAACACAACAGTGGAACTCAGTAATGACCATGCATCTACGTCAATATCTGCACTCATGGATTCTATCGTGCTGATAGAACGCTTGGTGAAAACCAGCTTTTATTCTTTTGTAAAGTTCTCACGTCACAGCTCATTTTTGTGAATATTCTCAAGAGCTAAAACGATGTTCCTCGCACTACGGTTTCAAAAAGGAAACAACCAATTGAATGATAAAAACCCTGCCATCTTCTAGCAATACAAAATTTCTTTTTCCTAAAACCGCATCGCAGCTAGTGCATCCAAAAACGAGCTAGAATTTCAAATTATTGAACGCTCCACTACAATGTAACTACAGACGCTGCAACCAATTTGTTTTCAATGTCACATTAGATCGCGTTCATCATTCTAGGAGCTTACTATTCAAAAATGTTTAAAAAAAAATTCACAAGTCTAGTTATCAAGTTCTAATGACGGAAACTGAAGTTTTTTGGAATAGTTCCTAGGAATGGACTTAATGAATACGACACTCTTGACCTACTAAACTTTGATCACTCATCATCTTCATCTCGTATAAATGCTATCACAAAAAATGCTCAATTAAAATCTAGTCGTAGAAGAATACAAGTAACATTAATTTTGCAATTTTCATAGCTCAAAAAATTCTCCATAGCACATTCTAGCCGTAAATTTCAAGAACGCGTGTTGAAAAAACGTTGATCAAGGCCGGAAAAACAAAAAGAAACTAATAAAAAAGAGCAGATCATCGCGCTAACGCAATCAAAACTCCCTAATAACACGAAGCACATCAACGTCGGGAAGACATGTACTCCGGACGCAATTTCAATGAAAATTTTGACGCTGTAGTAAATTCGAGTGAGACGCATTTTAATATTACCTTGCTACGATGAGACGCATCATTGCTAAATATACAAAACCTGGCTGCAGCCCCTTGCAGGACACTACACTAAACATCTTTTTGGTGTGATCAAACCAAAACGACCCTTTCTTTAAGAGCGCAAGCTCCATACAAGCAGCAGAACTCTTCTTCCACGTACAGAGTTCTGCTGTTCGTATGGAGCTCGCGCTTTCAAAGGGCTCGTTTCAGCACAGCGCAGTGACCCCCTCCATACAAAGAACAGAATTCTGTGGAAGAACAACACAGCGCAGTGACCCCTCCCATACAAAGAGCAGAACTCTGTGGAAGAACAACACAGCACAGTGACCCCTCCATACAAAAACTCTGCATGTAGTAGAAGCAAAACAGAGCGCAGGTACCTGGAGGGTGCCGTTGGTGAGGTGCAGCACGATGGCAGAGCGGGTGCGGAAGTAGGTCCTGAGCGAGGGGATCCTGGCGAGTTCGTCGCCCTCTCGGGGACACATGGTGGCCCCCGCCTTCAGCAGGTGCTCGTTCATGTAGTTGCGGAAATAGCGCAGCAACGTTACCTGCGGCAGTTCCAACACGTATGACAACAATCTTCCCCCGCTGATATATTCATGTTCTGCAGTAAGCACTAGCGTAATCTCAATCCGAGTGGCATGATGGGCCTTTTACTCACCAAAATTTCCGAATTTGGCAAAATTATACTCGTTCAATAGAAGAATTTTGGCAAGAAAATGACCGATATCTGAACCATCAAATAGTTAATTTAGTAGAGTCGTAATCTGGTCGTAAAAATACAGCCACGAACCAGGTCAACAGGGAACAATGGGTTATTAGATTAGATAAGTTAGTTTAAGTCTTCCTAACCGCAACAAAGGCATTTTGAAGACAGGATGGACGAATGAGCCTTTAAGTGTAGAGTCAAGGGAACGCGAAATCTATGCACAAGGCGTGTTCACACGAATGATTATCTGTGCATAGAAGCAGTAAGTTAAGAAGGAAGACCACGAAACAAAACATACGTTGAAAAAGAAAGTTTAGAGTGTTGAAACACATGACAGCAGTGAATCGAAAACAGATAATTTTAAACAAAATAAAATACATATAATTTCCAAAAAAAAAAGCCTATCTCTCAGCTTCAGACTTCACATTTTCTTACTGGGAGCGCTCATTCTCATAGATACAATAGTTGCACCTCCCTTAGGAGAGGCGACGAGAAACTGTGGAGGGTTTTCAAACTGATTGACAATTCAAAAAGTTTCCTTGGCAGCCCTTTTTTAGAACTGATATTTATGCACATAGAATAACACAATATACGCAAACGCAGTCAATATAAAGCCAGGTTTTTGGTACTCACATAGCGCACTAGCGACTTATATAATTGGGAAATAAAAAAAATTGAGAAGGCGTTGAGTATATAAATAGAAGTAAAAGTAAAATGGGAACCAAAGGATCAAGCTTGGCTACAAGTGATATTTCAAGCACCAGAAATCCTGCTAAATAAATTTAAAAACGAATTGCTTATAGCACACCTCTCAATAGTAGCAGGAATGATAATTGGCGAAACAGCTCACAATACAATAAACATAGCAGGTAGCAACAATAGGAGTTAGAGAACAACAAAATCGAGCCAGCCGAGAATTTCACCTTCTTGTAGAGGGCCTGCGGGAAGACGCTGAGCGTGTGGTAGTGCTCTGTGAGGTTGCGCTCAATGTAATGGATGTTCCTGCACAAAATAAGACATTAACTCATGTAGTTTTCCATCATTCGTTCACTTACGTAACTTTTGTATTCTAACGTTTCTTTAAAATAACATTCCAGAGACGATAGTCACAATCCCATCTTGAATAGATGCTCATCAAGACAGTGTTAAAACAAACGTGTAAGCTAATATGAATTTGTTATTTCAGATGAAGCACGGAGTGTAGAAAATGGAAAGAATAGTTTTAATGTAAGAGGAACAATTGCCTGGAACCGACAGTTACAACCAGACTGCTGCGTATTTTATAAAACGAGAGATGCATTATAGGCGATCAATAACTAGCAGAAATCATCAAGATTGAATCAAGGGAGGAAGCAACCAGAAGAGAGCCCCCTATTCTCAAGAGAATTTTGCGTTCATTTCGAAATGAATTTCACTCATATGTTAGAATACATGCAATTGAAAAATTTACCACGAAAAATATAACGAACTGTAAAGGAATGAAATATTTCACACGATATTCCCTGTTCTCTACTTTTCAATTGAGATTTAGAAATTTCCAAACAACACCGTTAAATAAATCGCAATATTTTATTGGGCAGAACACTTGTACACGCGCCTTGCAAGTATCATAACTGAAACATGACTCACTCTCCATCAGGCAGGAGCTGGAGCTTGGTGAAGTCGTTGAAGAGAACACCGATGCTGTCATCACACAACTGGTACCCCAGCCCGTACTTGTCGCTGTAGTCGACCCACTTGCTTATCCAGACCATGGGCACGGCAGCTGGATCCTCGGCCTCATCTGGGCACCATGCAGTCCAAGGTTAGCATTGAAAAGCTCACAAAAAGTAACACACGAAAAAGCCTCATGGGAAAAGATACCCGCACAAGGTTTCTTTTGGGTAGATTTTTTATTACTAACTTGGGTGCATCCATAAATACCGGAGGACAGTAATGTGTTTTCGTCACGATCAGCTATCTCGTGAACTGCAATACTATTGAACTTTCTGTGCAAATTACATGCTCACAACACCACGAAAATATAATTCATACGACTGAACTAGAGATTTCAGATAATATAAAAAACGATCACAACTGAATAGTAAGAAGTTGAATTTTGAGATTTCTACTGCACCCATTAAACTATTCTACGACTATGACGTTGAACTCGGGTGAATGAACAAATAAAGATACGTATTATCTACACTAAATAATTGAAGTTAACAGGCTTTCAAGTCTGTCGTTACTTTTATTCATGGAATATAGAATTAATTTCAAGTCCTGCTATTTGATAAACACCTAACTAACAATTACGGTTCTGCGATCTGTGAAGTCCTCTTGCTTTGGCCGCAATTTTACACAGTAAATACTGGGTACAAACAATGCACCTCCACCCACCGCTCATTATAAATCTTTTAAATATCAGTTACCAGCAAGTTATTAGGCACTGGTTTACAAAATGTTGAAATAAATCAACTAACTCAGTGATTCGGCGCAAAGAAACGACAGGCCGCCTAAAAATTCTTCGAGCGACAGATGATAGCCACATTCAAGATCACGTTCTGTTAAAACATTTGAGGTGCGTACAATGAGGGTGGTCCAACACTTGTTTTCCCGTTTATACTCATAGAAGAGAATATTCGAAGCGAGAGCACTAGGCACCACCTGAAGAGAACAAAAGAAACACCACGCATGGAAGAATCCCACTAATGCATCACTAATACGATTTGTCAGTTATACTTCGAAGTTATTTTATAAGATAAGGTGTGATATAGATCACAAACAACTGCTCGTCTTCCGGTGTGGGACGTGTATAACATATCATAGAGACTGTGACATTTAGTGAAAAAATTAGATTAGATGTTAGTTTAAGGCTCCCTAACAGTTAAAAAAAACTTCCGAAGAGAGGAAGGCACAATTTAGTATGGAGATATGGGAATGTGAATTCTATGCAGAAGGGGTATAGAAACAGCAAATTGAGAAAACAGTTTATGAAACAAGATAAAAGTAGAAAATGAAAGTAGTTGGTGCTGAAAAACAGGACAGCAGTAGACCGAAAAAAGATGGTTCGTAAAAAAACTTATTCTATTTCAATAAAAGTAAGGCCTACCTAACTATTGGCTCGGTCCCTCATATATTCACCCCTGGGAGCACTAATTCACACTGATGTCAAAGTTGTATTCCATGAAGGGAGGCGAATTACAATAATAATATTTATATTTACAAACAGCTTTAATACTTCACTTCTTATCGAATTCCAGCTTTGACATTTAATTTATTATCTATTACAATTCTTACCACCGTTATTTAATAACGGTACAAGGAAACAATTCGACTGGTAAGAAGTCGATTCAAAGTTAGACCAGGAGTAGTCTCAAGAAGAATTTCTTAACCAATGCTGAATAAGAAAACAAGAAAAACCGTTGATAAAGGAAAAAGAGAGATGATGACAAATGGTGCACAAAGCTGACCTTCATTGATGACGGCCTTCTCATCAGGGCAGGATGCGACCACGGCGGACACCTGCGCGTACAGTTCCTTCAGGTAGCAGTCCTCGCCGCCTGCGCAATTTTAGAGAACCTTCAAATGTGTGCATTGCCATCAAATGTTTCTATTCTGGTATCAGAGTCAGATGCATATACTTTGTATCAGACGCAGACGTTGGTACTCTGACAACAGATGAAAATACTGCACTGGAATGCCAAATATAAATAAAATGACATCGTTAAACTTATGTACAATATAATTCAATGATCGCTAGCATACAATTTCAACTGGAGACATGTCAAATGGGCGCATCATCTTCAAAGGAATGTAGAATATTACTCAACTCGCGCACTTTTGCAAAAATACTGAAGTTGTACAAATTTTTTCCTAAATGCTACTCAATTCTAACCACGCACTGCTAGCAAAAGTTCGCCTCCTAATCTAACAAGACATGTCATACATGAAATGCACAACGAGGTGTAATACGTACTTGCACTCAACAAGCGAACATTATAAAGTATTATTGGAGACACATGATTATGAAATCCACGTAAACTACACGATTACAATCAAAAAAAGCAAACTAAACACGACTGAAACTGAAAAACAAAATTGGAATCTTTACCAAATATGTATACTAAAAATGTATAAATAAGTAATTTAACCAAATACGTAGTGAAACATGTGCTTGTACACTTGAAAGAAGTCGATTGCATATTTGACTGCAGCACCTTCTTTCCAACTACTGCTGTTATGCGGTTCCTGTAGTTTTATGCCAAACCACGACAAGATTTGCTGAAACCTTGGCAAACGCATTCAATTCACTGATGCTGGTCGATCGTCATGCGAGGATCTGACTTTTGAGTGTTCTCCGTAAATTTTCCACTGGATTTAAATCCGATTATTAACAAAGCCATGCTAGTACCTTGATAACGTTGCTTTGGAATCATTCACGAATTGTTTCATAGATATGCTGATGAGCATTTTTGTGTTCAAACAGTCATCGTTTCTCAGCAGATTTATGTTAGCTATTAAAAAATAAAATTACAGCATTTGACTTCATCTTGACTTCCTTAAATTATATTAATTGTCAACCATTAAACGCGAAGCAACTCAACGGTTGTATTATGCTGCCGCAACCACGTTTGACAGTTGAAATGTTTTTGTTGTTGCAATTTCCCAATATGAATGACATTAATAGAGCTATAAAAACCATCTTGTTTTCAACAGATCATAAAATTTATTCAAGAAAGTCATCGTGTTCCGAATTAGCATAAACTGAAATCTTGATTTAAAATGACGATTTTTCCGAAATGGGATCTTGCAAGAGGATTGATTTTCGCCGCTGAAGCTGATTACTAATTGTTCGCTTACATAGAAACATATGTTTCAGTGGCACTAAAAATTCAAAATTAATCTCTCGTCACAAATGGATTAGTTTCAATACTTGTAATCATATGAATGTAACAAATCTCGTGAACTCCTCAACGAAAGTTTTCGGGGAGAACTACACCTCTGAAAATTGTCGTGTTCCTAACCATGTTGCAATTATTCACGTGACCTTAAGTGCTTGGAAGCATTTAGGCTCTGAGCAATAATCCCGATACCTGAGTTATGCAGTGTACTAAAAATTTCTACATCTTTTGATAACTCCCTTTGCAGCGCTGTATTCACTACTTTTATACTGGTAAACTTGTCATAAAATCTGGTCTTTACATCATATGCCATTGCACTTCAAGTTTGTACGGAAGTTTCTAATATAAGCTATTTACCAGCCAAAACTAGCAGAAATCCTACTTTAAACTTGTTTCAGGTGTCTTAACAATTTTTCCACATGCATTTCAAGAATTATAATTTTTTCAAACATTGCCTTCCGAGGCTCTCTGATGACCGTCGATGCATATTTTTCTTCATGATGTGCGTTTCACGATTATGCTGCTTCAGAAACTTCTTTTACGATAATTTCATTAAATGAATAAATAACTTCCATTACTGCACTGAATACACTGCTAAAAAAAAGCTACTCCTCTCAACATCGAGGAATATTTTCAAGACAGAAATCATGACATGAAAGAGCTGCAGGGAAGCCACAGTTTTTTTTCTGGTAAATTTTCAAAAATTTTGAATCATTTGAATTAAATTTAGCCAAAAAGCCTCTCACCCTCTGAAAATCCAGCACGGCCGTCAGATTCAGAGAGATTTTTTACATTAAATTCTGCTCGAAAAAATGTTAAATTTTAGCCATCTTTATCGAAAAAACTACATTCGCTAATTTTTTCAGGAAAATAGACTCAGCTTTCATTCTGGCACTCGCTACTGACCTGGAGCCTGAGTGGACTGCCGCTGGGCGCTGTCGGAGGGCTTCCTGCCGTCCTTGCCTCCAACCTTCATGGGCGACCCGCCATCTGCAACACACCTCAATGGTTAGAAGGCTAACCAAAGCGATATTGATGGAGCATTTTAGGGCAAGGAGCAAAAGGGCAAGATATAACAACCGCACTGTAAACAAAATACATACTGTGTTCGTTAAAATGAGGACATTGCTAGAGGATTCATTCATATTAACACGTGAATCACAGAATAAACGCTGATTCAATTAAGAGTTGTTCAAAATTCCAGAACCACACAAAATGTTCTATTCGGCGCAGAATTAGAGGAACAGAATCTACTCACGAGTGTGCTCCCACGCAAGATTCCTCGAGCACAGACACAGCAAGATTGAAAGAAGTTTATAAAGCAGAGATAAAAGTTGAAGACTGAAGTAATGGGTGCTAAGGACAGTCGTGAACCGAAAAAAGATGGTTTATAAGAAACAAAAACCTATTCTATGATACATCAACAGAAGAAGGCCAAATTAAATCTCAGCTCGGATCCTCACATATTTTTTCTAAGAGCGCTAATTCCCACAGACAAAATTGTTGCGCCACCTTCGGGGTACCGAGTAAACATAACACATGAAAATTCCCTTCGCACAGCATCTTTATTAAGTCCATCATTAAGTCCATCTGAGGCGTGCCCACCTATTAATACTTTGACTACGACGTGAGTCACCCGGTGGTATCATTATTATATAAGAGAGAGTTTTAGCCTCCCTTAACCACGACAAAGATGTTCTAAGAGAGGAAGGAACCATTTAGTATGGAGTTGAGGGAACGTGGAATCTATGCACAAGGTGCACAGAAACAGTAAGCAAAGAAAGAAGTTCATGAAACAAGAAAAAGTTGAAGAAGAAAGTAGTAGGAGCTGAAAAACAGGACAGCAGTGAACCGAAAAAAGATGGTCCGTAACAGAACAAAAACAGAACAAAAACCCCGTCTCCTTAACTTTCATATTAGACGAGATAATTTAGCTCAAGCCTCCCTTACCCCCAACCAAGTGCTCCAAAGAGACGACGAAATCCCACATTTAGTATGGAATCAAGAGAACGGGGCGAGGCATTTATGAACAAGGTGTGTTCCCACACGCGACTCCATACACATAGATAAGATAAGGTAAGTTGGGGAAAAAGTGTGTGAAACGAAGTAAGGATTGAAAAAAGTCAGACGTGCTAAAAAAAGCAGTAAATCGAAAAAAATGCCCCTAACAGAACAAAAACGTATTCTTTTCTTTCAGTAAAAAGAAGACCTACCTAACCTTTCGGTAGGGACCTCTTATCTTCCTCATGGGAGTTCTGAAGTCTCACAAATACCTAAGTTGTGTCCCCTGAGAGGGTTTCTATCATGAGCGGTTTAACACGGGTTAAAGAATCTCCCAGTAGTTTTAACAGGACTTGAGATAAAAAAAATCCTTTAATTCCACAATTTCATGACAGTATGAAATGGAGAAGTCGCTAGGTGGTTTCCGACTTCGAATATGTAACGTCTTAGCGAATAATAACAGGAAAAAGCCACCAGACGCGAAATTTTATGTTCACAGTTAAAACACAGGGCGACTTTGAAACAGCGAAACTAAAAATTCATCACAAAGAAAAAGTAAAGAATCTGCTATTCTCGATTGCGACTTTCATGCCTCGACATTGTTGGAAAGATACCGTTAACCAAATAATATTCCAAAAGTCACATGTCCGATCTTTCAGCGCACGCAGTTTCAATTTAACAGACAGAATGGACTGGATGCTGGAAGTAGTGATGTTTGCCTCGCAGTCCGAGCACAATGATTAATTTCCTGTTGAGGGAATTTAACACGGTGCACGCAGCTCTTATTGGAGACTGAGAACCGAAACTGCACCCAACTCAAAGCAAGCTGTCGCTAGGAAATTTCGAGCAAACCATCAATGTAAGGCAGCACTTTCAAATGAAAATGAAACTCTTCCAAATCACTTCGAAAATAAGAATTGAAATATAATATTCTACACGATC
Organism: Platorchestia sp. MABIK; assembly: GCA_014220935.1. Taxonomy (NCBI): domain Eukaryota; kingdom Metazoa; phylum Arthropoda; class Malacostraca; order Amphipoda; family Talitridae; genus Platorchestia; species Platorchestia sp. MABIK. The sequence goes on along the minus strand of JACJUY010003114.1, from coordinate 49,734 downwards.
ATCAGAACGATATCTAAAACACAGTTGACACGTATGCATATCTACAAACGATAAATTTTTGGTGATAAAATTACGTGGTTTAGAAAAATCATCCTACAATGGAAAACGAAACTTGGAAGGAAAAATTAATCGGATTAGGACGAACACATTGAAAACATAGGAGAAATTGAAAAATTTTCTCACACGTAAAGCAAAGGAAAGATGCGATGTTAGAAAGTACCGAGGGAAGTCATAGAAACTCAGCCTACCTAAAGCTATGTACTAGTAAGACCCCGAACAATTGACGAGAGGTTATTCAAAAACGATAACTAAGCGCAAGCTCGTCGTTAGGAGAGCTAACCTCATTCGACACTTTACACTTAGATGATTGAAATCGATGGATGACAGTAAGCTAACATATACCTATTTACGAATACTCCCTGAAATTGTTAATTAACTCAGCTTATGAGTATTACCGAGATGTGAACACAAATTGCCATGCCAACACGACAGTACGAAGGAAACCTACAGCTCAAGGTGAGGTTTTAATATCTTTCATTAAAAAATTTAAAGAAAATAATTAATGTAACAAATTCTCTTACAATCGTTGACGAATGCGATACGTCCCTCTCAGACGTCATGGGCATGAATTTAAGTTGAAGTACACACTTCTTGCGATTTTCTACATGAAATTTGGAAACTCTGGAAATAGGATCTTCTTTGTCGACGTTATCAGCCATCGACGCGGTCAACTAATCTAATAGAAGTCACAAACTTTCTGCTGATGGCCTGGGCCGACGTTTCTGTTCCGGTTAATTTGCGGTAACCTTCATACAATTTTCCAGCCACAGGCAAGCTGTCGAAGAAAATCATTCTTACTTGAACTAATTTACGAACAAATCACGCATCGTACATGCATTTAATTAGTTGTTTAAAACATATTCGCCATGAAACATAGCTTTAGGTTAAAAACTCATCAGTGGCTAAAGAAATAGAACAGCCATATAACCCTAAAGAAACAGATGCGAGAACGAAAGTAATCTCCCGAGAAACACGAAGAACTTGTGTTGTATGTCTTGAAAAAACAAAGTAGAATGAACTAAATTTGACCTGAACAAATATTCACTTCACGGGCAGCCAGGCTTGCGGGCGCGTACAAAATCAAACTTTCGAAGCCAAAATTCCAACTGTCCCAGAAGTTCTAATCAGCAATGTCCTAAAAGAAGGACCATAAAACTACATATCATTGATCTGAAAATGAACACTCAAAGTGTAGATCACGTCGGAGAACATGCACCACAAGTGCATCTCCTAAAAGACAAGTGATTTTTTTTCCCCTAATGTTGTTACACCATCACCAACGATAATTATCAGCAATCCTCGATTTACGATTTTAACAGTGATGTCAAATAATTATACTCCCTCTTCAGAACTTTGAACATGAAATGAATATGAGCTGAAGAGCAACCTCGTCTCACTCTCACACGTAACTTATTTGCTTTACTGCGTGATATGTTTGAAAGGAAACATTCGAGCACATATTCGAACCAACTAAGCCGAATTACCTTTCCGGTACGGGGAAAAACTACTACACTCTTGAGCTTGGAAGTGACTGGTGTCACTGAGTGACACTCCATTACGAGGAGTGTTGAGTGACACTTTCGGTTAAAGCAATGTCAGCACCCTGAAATGTCGCTGACGACTATCAAATTAGCAGATGCTTCATCGTTGCTGGAATGGGTCTTCAAGCTCGAGAATTTCCTGAACTAGCGTGTTTAGATTTTTGCAGTTTTTGCTACTATATCGCAATAACCCGAGGGAAAGTCGGTTTGTAATACTTTCCGAGCATGGAAAATTGAGAATTTTGTGCTTGGCAGTTGTGCTTCAAGGCACAAAATTACCCGTCATACCCGAGGCCACGACATCCAAGTATCAGAAATTAGATCACTGGCAAAGAAATCGGTTTTCCACAAAAAATCAGGCCAGAAAATCGACAGCATGAAAAATAACTCACGAGAGGCGACAACATAAGCAACCACGGGAAAGAATTATTATTTTCAAAATTTAACCACCCCCTCTGCATAGTTACGCGATTTTCACGTAGTAACTAGACGCAGTTTTGGTTCAAGTGACACCGATGGGGCACAAATCTTTGTTGTCTCGAGGGAAATGGCTCGCTTCGCGGGCAAAAAAGGGCACAAGAATCTCATCGGGGCTAAGGAGGAAATTGAGAATTAAGAATGAACGATGAAGTCGTACAGGAAATCGCTTGCACGGTAACCGACTTTCTTCACGAGATTGGATTAAGATAAAAGTTAGTTTAAGCCTCAATAATCATAACCAAAGAAGTCAAAGTAAAGTAAGAAGCCACTAATTACTATGGAATTAAGGGAACCAGGACTCAATGTAAAATATGTGTCGCCACATCCTACACGTAAAAACTTGCTAGCAGGATTGAAAAATTTTTTAGCAGAAATAATTTAAAGAAAAAAGTTGAAGGGGCTGAAAAAAGAGAGCAGTGAACTGGAAAATAGGATCGTAACAAAATAAAACTCTTTCTAGTTCAAGATCAGGCAAATCTATCTAGGTTTTAGCTCGAAACATCAACGTCTTGCCTCTGAGCGGCGCTATTCCTTTAGGTGCAATAGGTGTATCCCTATAAGAGGAGCAGTGTAGCTATGGCATAGGATTAAGAGAATGGTAAATTCATGCACGAGGTGTGTTCCCACACAAGATCTTAACGCATAAAACCGGCAAGTTGAGAATGAAGTTTATGAAACAAGATTGAAGTTGGAAAAGAAAGTAACAAGTACTTCAGAAATGTGGCAGTGAACTGAAAAATGACGGCCCGGAACAAAAAATGAACAGATCAAATAACTATTTATTCCAACAAATTGGAAGCTACAGTTTTTTCAGTATTTCATATTTTCATACTGGGAACGGTAATCCCCCCAGATAAAACAGTTGTATTCCTTAGAGATCATCAACCAGTTAACACAACTGAGGTAAGAAATAAATTAGCAGCCCCTGAAATACTAGCGGTTTTTTGCACTGGAGATTCCATAATTGACAGGAACGCTAGAAGAGCACTTTCTAACGAAAAGCAAGTTAATTACGAAGAAAAGATGACGCGTGAGACATGAACACAATCACCAAAGAAAGCTTTCAAAGACTTACAATGAACTGAACCTAAAAAACGGAGAAGAAATAAAAAATAAGGGACTTGAGTGAACCCTACCAATTACGAGAGTTCAGTCGCAAGAAATATCTCAACTTTTCTAAAAGGAATATTGACTCCCTTTGTGCCACTTGAATACCTCGGAATGTAATAAAATCCTCTCGGCACGTTATCAAAAACACACCCAAGGTACCTCTGGGGTTCTCTGAGAGGATACGATAAAACTCTTACTGCAGAGAGCCATATTTCATATAACGCATAAAAAATTGTACGTATGGTGGGGCGAACCTGCTATTAATCAAGTTGGTATTTCATTTATTACTCTGTTAATTATTTCACCGGCGTCCACCGGTGAGACAGTGTGCGGGAACACCTGTTAAAGAAGATACATACTTCCCGTTCGGCCCAAGAGTTTTTGAGGCAAAAACTTTCTTAATGAATGTAAGTTAGGGAGCAACGATTCCATCACTGAAGAGAGCAACTGAGTAAACGAGATATCATTTCATCTCCGTACGAGTTCTCGTGGAGCACAGTTAACTCGGCAAGCGTCACTAGCGTAGCCCAACTGCGAACTTTCTTTTGAAAGGTCACTTTTGTCATGAAGCTGAACATCTGTAGGGCTTGTAATCAATAAGAACATCAATCACCTCAAATTATTAATGCTCGAACCCAGCTAGCGTCGAAATAAACAACACGTAAAATACGAATTATTCAATGCTCTTAAATTTGGATCTGTCATTTCCGACTCTAAAATCCTAAATGTTTGAAGTAAAATCAAACAAGGCATCAAGATCATTATTAAACATCGATACAATTAATTTACAAGCAATCCACACGTGGAGCGAAAACTTGACGAAAATACAGTACGTTCGTAATACATACACTCCTAAGTTTGTGAAACAAATTTTCGATCACTACTAATCGGTAATTATCAAAATTATAAGGTGAGTGTAACGTTCAACGAGCGCAACTTATTTTGTATCATAATTTAAGAAGTAATTTCTATTAAGATATTGTAATCAATAGTAAATCATTCCTTATGATGAAATATTCCCTCCACGAAAAGGGCAACGAATCTCTACAATTTAAAAGCACAGCGATATTTTCATTACCAGGAATGCGAATGCTCAGCCACTCCCTCGGAAATATCAAGGCGTGCCCCTAAGAAGGAACTGACCAATAGCCCTCGTTGCTTTGATATCTCATGAAAATCATTCAATTACTACCATTGTATTAGTTTTAAAACCTTTAGCCTCATCAAAGACCATCAATCCCAAGAAAACGAAGAAAAGAGACCATGTAGTGTGGACTGTAGAAAACGGGGAATCTTTGCACAAGGCGTTGTTCCCACAGAATACTCGGCGCATAGAAACAGGAAATTAAGAAGGAAAAGGCATACAAGACAAAAAAAATAGCGAAGGAAACAAGAAAACTAACAAAAGCCTAGTGTAAAACAGACGTACCGCAAGCCATCTAAACCTGAGGTCCCCAACACCATCTCCTTGAGGGTCCCAGTCCCCATTCCATAAGATAGACTAACATTCACTCTGATCAGTACATTTTCATCAAACTTCGACACTTGATTCTATTACGAGTCTATTTCATGCACACCTTCACACCAGGGAGAACTTAACTTACCATACTCAACGACATGAAGACTAACCACTGAGTAATGAGGTTATGCTAGTTCAGCCTATGGTCATCTGGCCTCAACAGACGTCTCTTTTAAAGTTCACTGCTATGATCTTTCCCGGTGTTGTCAAGTTGAGCTTTGAATTAGTGTAGACACTTGATTGAGCCTCGAACTTGTGTAGATTACGATCGTTAAGAACAAATTATACAAGAGCCCAGTTGCCCTGAACTCCCTGCAATAGCAGCTTCAACATAATTCACAACCTTGGCTGTCCACTGCAAGTCGAACCCTGACCTGATGTGAATTCATGAAGTCATGGACTGTGATCATGCGACCACATTACACAGAAGCCAAAAAACACCACAATAACAAATAAAAAATTACTAGACACCATGAATATGTTATTAACTTAACGAAAGAAGCTAAAAAACAATAATTACTCCATACACGGATTCTTTTGAGGAAAAAATCAAGGCTTAGCTCCCTGTTACCTTGAATAACATCCGTGCACTTAGAACAAACTTTAATCAAATACTCTATTGCTAAACGGATATGTTTGATGAATGAAATTTGCCCCTATTGTTTACTACATAATCTCACATAAATTTATAAAAAACCATACTGCGCAGCAAATTTTAACAAAAAAATGCGGAAAAAGTACTTACATATGTATGGGTACTAGATTTAACACAATTGCTAAAGAAACACCGCTCACAAATGATAAAAAAAAACAGCTGAAGTGCAGCAAAGAAAATAGCACATTCCAGAAATACACGATAACCTATAAACTATTACAACGCATTATGATAAAAGAAAAGCAAGTAAAATTTGTGCAAGAAACTGAATGACATAATACAAGCACGTAGAAAGAGCATATATACGAGTACCTGAAGGGTGAATGGTAAGGAGAGGGTCGAAGCTAACGCAGTGCTTTTCCGCATCTCTAGTGGGACCTTTACTTGCGTTACTTTCGGCTCCCGAGTCCACCTTACCAGCATCCAGCGGAGCAGCAGTGGTAGGAGACACAGAACTTGCACTGACGATTTCCACCATACAATCCCGTTCCTCCTCGCCACTCTGCATAATCTGTTGCAGCAAAGCAGGTAATGGTGCTGCAGAATTTTTGCTGCTTTCATTGACGGACGACTGGTGGGGCACGCAGCCAGCGTGAGTATTTTTGTGATTTTCTTTTACGGAAGATTGGGTGTGAAATCCGGAACTACCGCTGGACATGCTCGTAGATCGAAAGTCGCTGATCGTGGCATCGTCATTACACCTTTCCTCTCGTTTGCTTACTACGTCCGTACTTGTACTTCCTTCAGTATTGGCTGTACTCGAATGCTCAGAATTGCTGTCAACACATTTCTCCGATTTTACGTTCCTTTCAACTTTCATTGAAGTTGAACTTCTCTTAGCACTGTTCGCATTTCTACAAGGTTTTGTGCGGGCGGGTACAGCTGGATACACTACGGTGGGGACCGACGGTTTTACTTTGTCATTTTGCTGACTGGATTCGGGATGCAGTGGGGCAGCTTGAGACGAACCAAGAACTAAGGTAGAGCTGTCAGCAACCTTTGGTTCAATAATATCTAGCCGAGCATTGTCAGTGCTGGAAGACGAGTTACTTTTTAAGGCTGGACTCATTATTCTGCGATTACAAGGATTTTCAGAAACAGAACGTGAAGTCTTCGGTACGGCGGGAATAATTCTAGGGGGAGGCGGTGGAGCGTTGGAACTTGGAGTAGTAACGCTAGTTGAACCAGCAACGGCGTTAAAATTTTCGCTATGGAACGAAGAATCAGAGCTCGAGTCAGAAGAGATGGAAGATGGAGGATTGTTGACGATTGAAGTATTGGAAGTACTAGAACTAGAGCAGGTTGACAAGGCGCTAACATTTGAATTTGAGGAAACTTGGCTCGTCACAGAAACATCTGACTTCTGGCTTACGCACGATATTTTAGATGCTTGGCTCAGGTTGGATACAACACTGGCGTTGGAAGCGATTGAGTTGGAACGAGGAGGAAGAGGAGGGGGAGTTCGTAGAGGGATGGAGCGGTTAGAGGGCACAACACTGCTCTTCATGGCTACAAATCAGTACCCATGTGTCGATCATAAAAAAATCATGGAGCTCTTCAAAATCGTTCGTCTGGATGCCAAAAGGAGTCGAATTTTGATATCGGTTTGAAGAGCAACTCAGACCAAGCACTTCTCTGATATATCAAATTCTCCAGAAATTTAAAAGTCAATCATTCTTTCGTGACGGCTATTCACGACCCAACTTCAGAGGCACGGTGACCCATACCTTCGCCCAAACCCATTGGGAAAGACTCAAATTCGTTGGTGACATGTCTGATAACGATTCCATACGATTTGACATTGTGAAGTTATTATTAGTGAACAACTGAAAGCGAAGCTTGAATTTCATACAAAAAATTCAACACACTCACCTCAGTCAATAACGACGACACGTAACACAGTAAAGGCTTCACATAGAATTCCACTTCCAAAACTCGGATTCGCAAGCAAGTCAACAAAGTTTTATTGACGCGCAAATTTGAGAAAACTCAGCCAAAGCGAAGTCATACCGCATAACAATGATATAGTTACTAATCAAGTAAAGTCAATTTCTTTCATGTCTGCACATGAAAGTCTTAGCTACATTTTTACCCAATTCACTGCACAACCTAGTTTTAATTCAGTTTTTTCCTTATTTGAGCTCGATTAGTAGGTTTGAAAATATTCACTTTCAAATTCCAAAGTTCTCTTGTAATTGGAAGTTCAACAGCGCAACGCACTCAGTACGATCATTTTCAAACCCACTCAAACCAGTCAGTATCACCGCTGGTTGGTTGTGTTATTTTCTAACACTTGCCAAAAATTCGTCGGACCGTATCATTTATAGGTTTACCGAACGAGGCACAGGGTACACTTCTATTTTCTGAAGTATCGATCGTAGCTTTTGTTGAGCTGCTGAAAGCGATAGAAAGTGTCGGGTAGGACGGGAGAATGAAGCCCGTCTCCAGGAGCGCAAGGCAAGCACTCCACCGACGCGGCGGAGAGGGCGCAGGGAAGTTCAAGAGGGAGAGAAGCAAAAGTTCGGGGCTCAGCAGAAGTTAAAGAGAGGATAGAAGAACGTGAGCTGCACATGAAAACATACTTCATAAAGATACACTTGTTTTGGCGAAACCTGGTATTTTTATAGCAAGAGACGCTCTGGGGTAACACCGGCTGTCGATCACACGGAAGCTCAATAATATAATAAAACGCTCAATCAATAACGAGTTCAACCTATTTTAAACACGATGAGCATGAACGTAGATAATAAATACTCGTTGCACGACGAAGACTACAACTGATTCGCCCGTTAAGTTAGAACGTGTACGACGTGGCAAAACGCAGTTAAAATTCAAATGTTTCTGTTGGCACAATCACCAACATCCCGCGAAACTTTTTGGAAAGGAATAAAACACACCTGGAAACTTGTCGTTCTGAAACTTTCACAAGGAAACACTGAAAATGAAACCTATCTAACTTTACACCAACACTTAAAAAACTCTGGAGTTGCTGCCACTGCCTAGAGGCGCGCAGGGACAGCTTCACGACGAACTAAAAAGACAAAAGGAGCAGACAAGCGCAAGTACTGCCAGCACTTCTCTGAGCAAGCACAATAACCTTCAAGGCAATCTCAGAGGACTGAGTCAGGAGTCACCTCAAGACTACGCTACCTCGAAGATCCAATGCACATACATACTTGAAAAATGCTGAAACTGCAACTGCGAAGCGCGAGCAGCTTAGAGCAAATTCGAACATATCCGTGGAATGAAGTTCACCAGTTCTTAGAAATATAGGGTGTCTCAAAAAATTACTTACATTTTAACTGTCGCTAACATGGTGCCTTTTGTGAATTGCATATTTATTCAATTCATCACAGCATGGCAGGAAGTCAACTCAGCTTAGACGAGAGGAAGTTTCTCCTGAAATTTTATAGGAAAACCGTAAACGCAATTGAAGTGCAAAGACTGAAATTGCAATACCGCCCCCAATGCGCCGCACCAATGTTCGCATCAGAGACAAGTTTGAAGCAGATAGACTTCTTTTTGTCGGGATATTTCAAAGGCAATATTTATCGCAATCAAACCAATAACAATTGATGTATTGAAATTAGAAAATGAAAGACAAACAATGCAGCGCGTTATCAGCGTTGTCTGGACAAATATAGTCATCAGTTTGAACATTTGCGAACATGATTCTTCAATTATATCGGTCTTCTGTTTTGAAGTTATTCCATTTCACTCTATGGTCATAAATAATTTTTTTCTCTTTATTCGAAGTGTGATGTGAGTGCATTTTTTTTGGACCCTCTGTACAGTAGATTGCTAGACCGTTTTCAGCATCATTTTCCAATTCAACGCGCATCAACACACCGTTTCAACCAGGGCTGGAGAGTCGGAGTTTTTTGGGGGCTGGAAAAGTCGGCGTCGGGAAAAAATTAGACTCTGACTCCTTTGCTTAATTTAGAAAAAAATTAATGTGATAAAATTGTAAAGACGCTATAACTCGACTTTTATAATATTTCAAAACTTATTTCATAATTCATTCCTTTAAAAGACTTAATAGAACCTTGGCTTAAACACATGTTTGAAGCTGCTTCTGTGGTGGATCATATCTCCGAATCTACCCATCGAGCCATTTTGTAAATACATGTCCCTCGAGTGGTCTAAATTAATATTAAAAATAGCTACTCGGTGAAAATATTTTTTAAAAATTTCTCAACTGAGGGGATTCGGGGACATGATTCGATATGTTTTCGTGAACAAATTGTTAAAGATTGATGGAAAATATGCTCAAAATCACAAAAAAAGCCGACCCGACCAAATATGAAGGGAAAAAATATTGAAACAACTGATCTACCATTCTAAAATCGAAGGAAATAATCTTGAATAGTTTTTAATTATTACAAAAGTAAAATCTGGGTTTTTTCTCGCAGCTTTACCTATTTCCATTACACATTGCCTTATAAATCTTTTACAGGATCGGCATTTGCAGGCCGTGGCAGATTTTGACCTTTGTTAAAAAATTACTGTTTTTTCTGTTTACTTCATGTCAAAGAATTAAATCGTGATACTTCAAACGCCAGTACCGAAATTTGAACAAAAACTTCCCTTTAGAAATGTTTTTTGCTGATATATGGATTTGTAAATAGCTGAAAAGTCGGATAAAAATTGACACTCTCCAGCCCAGGTATCAACACAACAAATTATTGCTTAATTCTTGAATCAGAAACGGCAACGCTTTACCCTAAGCCATTAAGCACGTTTTCTGCCTCAATACTGGTGTATATTTCGTTACTATTGAAAGTTAAATGTTGTACAACGCGGTCACATATTAGACGTCATTAATATTTGCAACTAAACGGCTTTGAGAAAATTTGACGCCGTGAAGTCCAGGAGCCACTGCATTAAAAAAAAATGAAATCTTTCAGCAGAGAATAGGCCAATAATCAGTACTGCTTTGACTTCGCAGCATCGACTCAATACTTTACTGTACTCGTATTCATTACAAGTAATAATCCCATTAAAAGAAGTATCATAAGAGGCTAATAAGAAAATCATTAGCATGGTAAATAAAATATAGATAACAGTGATAGAAATGAGGGTCTGAATGGTCAATAAAAGAAGCACCGCCAAGTCATTAATAAGGAATGTACAGCACCGAGCGAATTTTTCGAGAAAAAGTGAAAAAGGACTTGTTGTTTGAAGAAATGCTATTCAAGAGACGGCCTCGACTATGGAGGTCGAAGATACGCTGAAGCAAATATTGAAACCAAAAAATCTGCCCCCATGATTGAGATAGCGATTGAAAATAATAGCAATACGCACGGTAGGCGGCGCCACCATGAGACAAAATTAGTCTCCACGAAGCTGGAAGATATTGGACCTAGAAAGTGACACGGGTGCGAGGCGGATCTGACGCTCGGGGCAAGTAATTTACACCGAGTGGTGCACGAGGTAAAAATAAGAGATAGGATATTAACATATGGAGATGAAAATGCCAAGGTAACACGACATAGGCGTAGGATGAGGGGACGGATGACGGAGGCGTTCTGGCAGCAGGTAGGAGGAGAGGGCGGGGAGCCAACTGCAGGTTAAAGCTGAGGTGCTCGCAGAGGGAGGGAGATGTTAAACAGTCGTCCAGATGAGCAGCTCTCACTCTTCTCGTCCATGCGAACTTGAAGTGGGCATGATAAAAGGGGAAATTTCTTCTCACGTCGACAGAACCCGTAAAAAACCAATGTATCGAAAGCATTCTACCTAAATAACTCGCAAATCCAAGGTACATTTTATATAAGCATTCGCTTAATGCTCGCGTTTAACTTTTGCTGATTTTAAATAGTATTCATTTTCAGTATGCAACAATTACGATCAAGATGCAGCAATTTGCAGGCCATGCATGAAAACACGCGTGAAATCTAAATCCTGATAAAAATAAATGCCAAGATGAGATGACCAGCAGGGCACGCAAAAAAGCCTGCTGAGACGTCATCATGACTGACAATAGCGCTTCGCTACACAAAAGCAAGGACACATCACAAGATGGAACAGCGACGCGCCTCAGCGGAATATAAGAAAGTACCTACCAAAGGGCTAGTCTCAGGAAAAAGATACACATTCGTCAAAATATCATACTCCTAAATTCCCAATTTTCCACCAAAGCAAATAAAATATTGGTTTAACTAGGCAAAACGTTTCCCAACGAGTACATCTTGAAGCCGATCAGTGCTGACTCAAAAATTAGCTGTTCTCACCTCTTGAAAATTTTCAATCGCTAGTGAAATGGGAACGAGTTGATACAAGGGGAGGATACATTATTAGCGCACAATTAAGTGGAGAAATTTTCTGAAAAGTACACGTTCTCTCAGTCTGGCGTGTGGTTTACAAAAGCTTCAAATAAATGTTAAAAATCGTTAAGTAGAATGCGTGAAAAATAAAAGTGGCAAGAAGCTCCAGATGATACTACTGAATTAAAAAATTGTACAGAGAATAACCTACACTTATTTTCTAATAATATTAGCATTTTCTTACTTCAGCAACAACCCTCATTCATCTAATTCGTCATTCAAATGTTAAACGAATTTTACGTTCAACACTAGGCAACTTAAAAACTATATAAAAGGGGCTTCCTAAACATGAGACCGGCATCAAGAACCACCTCCATTGCAGAGCATGTTACAAACTGGTGATTGTATCTTACCTACAGGCGTTGAAAATACTACTTCTATCTTGTCCAGCTTTCCATTATGTGATGAACATGGTACTCAATATCGAACAAAAATGAAACGCAGTTTACATCAAAAGAAGTTAACTTTTGCTTTCAAACCACAGTTGGAAGGATGACAGCGCTCTACATTGACCCCTGCATGAGAGTTAGTGTTACCACACATCGTAATTTTAATTTTTTTTTTAAATACTTAGACTGAATAATACTTCGATGGATTGAATATTGCACTAAAGATAGTAACAATATAAATATATTCATCAACCCACCGCATCTAATGAAGTTCAGCATCAGACTAGCTGTTAGTTTTAAGCCTCCCTAACCGCAACAAAGGCGTTCCAAAGAGAAGAAGGCACCATTTAGTATGGAGTTAAAAGAGAACGCAGAATCTATGCACTGTGTGCATGAAACAAGATAAAAGTTAAAAAGTAATAGGTACTGAAAAACAGGACAGTGGTGAAGTGAAAATAAAAAACTTATTCCGTTTCAACAAAAGGATGGCCTGACAAACCTTCAGCTCAGGACGGCACATATTCCCCTTGGGAGCACTAATTTCCGTAGATAAAATGGTTGTATCCCTTTCAGGGGAGTTCAGTATCAATAAAAAAAATTGTTGCTCAACTCTCGCTTGCCAAAACCATTATATCAATCAAACCCATGTAAAGTTGCAGAAGCAATCGGCAGTATAATTTTTCATCACAATTAATAGACATGGATTAATCACGAAGAAAAATCACCGTTCACCGTTTCAGAGGCGAAACAGTTCGTTTTCAGTTATACACACTCGTATTGAAATGAGTTCAACACCTCTGTGCGCAGTAGTGAGGCAATTACTTAAAGCAAGAACCCAATTTGCAAGAGCTTACAACAAATTTAAAAAATTACGAATGATCTTCTATCTTTCAAGTGCTATAATTGGGTAGATGAGAAGTTTTTATTGTTTGACATTCTGCAAATCAAATATACCTGTGAAATACCTTAACCCTTCACCTCAACGTGATCCATCTGTTACCGACTCGGTAATGTGACATGCGAAGGCTTAATTGAAGGACACTAAACACACACGGTCAAATTTATGGCTAGCGTCTTTTGCTGACATGATCAGGATGACACCTTAGGAGTTCTTACTGAGAACGCCGGAGGCAAGAGGGCACACAACTCTTTCCTCTGATAAGCATTTACTACCGATCCTAGATTATATTAATCCCTAACACTCTTCATTCGTCTTTTAATTAAACTTTCGATTTATTCAAGAGTTTTGACTAGAAAAAAAATGCCAGAACCCATCAACTTTAATGAAACGCTGCCCTCTAAGAGGGAAAATTGAATTTTAAATTAATTTTTAGTCTCTCTAACCACAACAAAGGTGTTCAAAGAGTGGAAGGGTGAAGACACCATTTAGTATGGAGTTAAGGGAACGTGGAATCCAAGCACAAAGTGTTTTCCCACACGAGACCCCCTCCGCATAGAACCGGTAAATTGATGGGGAAGGTTCTAAAACATGATTAAAATTGAAGATAACAGTAGATACTAAAAAATAGGATAGCAGGAAGCCAAAAAAGATCGTCCATAACAAAAACACTATTCTGTTTAAAAAAAATCTTACCTAACCTTCAGCTCGGGATCACACCTTTTCCCCGGACACAATAATTCCCATAGATACAACACTTGTGTGTAGGATGGGAAGAAGGAAGTGTCTGCCATACCTTCATCTCTATTCCAAAAGCATTGAGCCAAGAATGATTGGAAATATCACGTGAGAAACCACTTTTAGAGATACTACAGCAAAATCTATAGAAGCCCGTACATTAAAATAGAGCCTGACGGCTATTTTCGAACGGCCACACTAGAAATGGCCTCGGCACTATCAAGCCTTTTCCGGGACCTTTTAGCAGCCTACATTGTGGAACTACCCACACTGCCACTCGCGCACGTTGATGACGTAGCCAACCAGAACCACTGATAGATGTCGATAGCGCACAAAGAGTAGATCTTCTTCCAGCCAGCATGCAGAAGCACAATTCCAATAAAAGCAAGAGCAGCAGCATCAGCAGCAGCAGCTGCCCCGCGTCGATGCTTGGCGCTCTGCCAGAGCGTTCAACAAGTCCCAGTGAGCTCGGCTTATGCACAGTAATAAGCGTACGCAATAAAACTAATGCTAATACATGGATACTAACTGGCAAATTGATAGTAGTAATCGCCGCAACCAATTAAGTTCAGTAACACTGAAAAATTATTGCTCCACTTCCATTTGACACAAGCGCTGTGTTTCAGTCTACCTCTAGTAGAGTTCAGTTCAACTCGCCCTTCCTTCATGCGTACAATTTATTTTCTCCCTTTAAGATTAAATATTTCTATATAAGTTAGTTTCAGGATCAGTCCTAATTGCGAAAATGATTTAACTGACGAAAGAGAACCGACTATTTAGCATGAACAAAAGAAAACAAAGAATCTATGCACAAGGTGTGTTCTCACATACCCTACGTATAGAAACGATTATAGCTTATAAATTAGTTTTAGCCTCCCTTTACCAGAACAAAAATTTTCAAAGAGGGGAAGGATGAAGGCACCATTTACTATGGAGTTAAGGGAACGTGGAATCTAAGCACAAAGGGTGTTCCCGCAAAGGATCCCGTGCACATAGAGACAAATAAGAAGGAAAATTATGAAACAAAGTATAAGTTGAAGAAGAAAGTCACAGGTGCTGAAAAACAGGACATCAGTGAACCGAAAATAGATGGTCTTAAACAAAAAAAAAAAAAGTATTTATTTAAAAAAAAAGGCCTACCTAACTCTGAGCTCAGGCCCTCACATTTTCCTCCTGGGAGCGCTAATTCCCACAGATCGAATAGTTGTATTCCCCTGAGGGGTCGTATAGAAACAGCAAGTTGGGAAAAAAGAAGAATAAAAGACAAAGGGAAGCCGAAGGCATGAAAATTGATAGAAACAAAGTGAGCATGAAAGATAAGACTCGAAGGTCTATCTAGAACTAAACGAATCAAATCGTCTCCCTCCTGGGGGCACCAGCGCACATACCATAAGACAGACAAAACAAACGTATAACTATTGCACATCCTATGTCTGCTAAGGGAAGTTCAAACGCTCAAAAGTGCTGTAATCCAACATTGTGAGCGCGAGACGAAGAGAAAAAATCTGAAGTCAGATAACGCCTACTTCATTTGAACGAAAACTGTGTCTACTAGGGGACCTGAGCGTTACTGATGAATTAAACTAGATTAGTTTCAGCCTATCTAACCGTAACAAAAGGTGTTCTAAAGAGATGAAGGAAAAAGGTATAATTTAGTATGGAGTTTACGGAACAAGAAATTTAAGGTGCGTTTCTACACACAACCTTTCGCGCATAGAAACAGTGAGTTGAGAATGGAGTTAATGAAACAAAATATGAAAGTTGAAAAAAAGCAATAGGTACCTGAAAGACAGGACAGCATTGAACTCAAAAAAGGACCGTCTTTAACAAAACAAAAACATTTTTTGTTCTATTTTATTCTAAGAAAAGAAAGGCGTACCTAGCCCTTAGCTCAGGATCTCACATTTTCCCTGGGAGAGCAAATTCCTTTGGATACAATAATCGTATCCTTCTGAAAGGAGAAAATATGTCAAGAGCAAACGCCCCAACCCCTAGTTTCCAAATAGCTACGGGCAGCTAACATGGTGCGCGTGTGCTACAGAACCTTAATGTTGACTGTTTTTAATAGAACTTGAGTTTCTTCAATATTTCCAGTGTGAACACTTTACGTAAACTAAGAATTAGAACAGGAGAACCCTAGTCAGCTCTTTTCGTTGAACTGTGATGCATAGTACGGCACAGGAATCGCGCAATTCAACAGACGTACCTGATAATGCAAACGATTCACACATGACCCTGAAACTATGAATCCACAAGAGAAGTAAATTCAATTAAAAACTTTTTTAGAACTAACGCAAGAATCAATAAAAAAAATCTACGAATGAGAGACCTCGAACACTGACTGTAGCGAACATTTTTGAAAGATTGTCATTTCCTCTAAAATATTTCAATTAACCTATAGTCCGGCTGAATATCGGAAGCGAGTCGAACTACCTTATTTTTCTTGAGACTGAGTCGAACAACACACACTCATAAATCTAACATAAGCTTTGTGTGAAAACAAACCCAATAGTTCTCAGAGAACAGCAAACTCAAAAGACCAGTGTATACAACTAATACATCAGTGGAAAGAAATCCCGACTACTTTTCAACAACAAAAAAATCCCAGGAACTCCTGAAGGCATATAATCACGTTTCAAAACTGATAAGCGAGTCTGAGCGAGGCAAATGAAGGTGACAGAACCAATGATATTGGTGTTCATCAATAGCCTGGCCCTGACAAGCTCCACTCAGCATCAGCAATCACGTTGGATTCAATTCCGCGCTACATCAAATGCAATAAGGAGCAATCTTGGTTCATTGCTCGCCGTCTCGGGAGAACGCCACAGGAAAATGTCTTTCATCGAAAACGCGCAAAAGAGAGTTAAGAGCAAGAATTTGAGATAATATAGTGTGTTCTCACATGCGTATATTTTTACCACCTTATGGGGGTACCAATTTGAAATGCACGTAAGCTTGAAATGGGTCATACAAAAAGTTACGAAACGAAAACTATCTTAGCTCGGAAAAGTGTAACCTACGTAAAATTATTTTCATAAACACCGTTGAAAATGATGCACATTTGAACTCGTTAATATTTCAAGTCCATTTCTTTGAGGAGAGAGAGAGACGTGAGTGAGCTGAACAATCTCCACTGACATCGCAGTAACGCTATCAGAAGCGAAGGCACACAAGATGTCTCACTCGAGACGGAGGTATATGGAGATAACGTCATCAGAGGATGCCTTGATTCAATGATGCTCATTAGACGGGAAGCTGAGGGCCGACAACGACATTACCAGCGACCTACGGCCGTCTGAACGATCGTATCAGAGGCAAGAAATGTGCTCCAGTATTTTTAGGGCCGACAACCGCTCTCTACTGGGCTATCGGCAGCACAGGGCAGCAGAAGAGAAATATGTTCTATAACATATCCTTTTCTTCTCTGATCAACCCGCGCTGACTGTTTGGTTCACCTACAAAATCTGAATTTTCCAATTTTATAGGTATCTGTGAAATTTCTCCCGCTCATCGAAGATTGAAATGAAGTTTCCGCGTTTACTCATGTTCATTTTACTCGGACTGACTCCAATTAAAATGTTCACTTGACTGCCTAAAAAAGTACATCGCACAATTTCCTTAATTAAGAAAATACACGGTTTTGTGTGGAGCCTCAACACGCGCGATTCTCCAAATTTAAGACTTCAAAGTTTATTTTACCACTTTTGAACTAGTAAAGGTACATACAAATATATATTTATGCGTTTATATATTTACACACTTGTCGATTTTTCCAGAGAAGCAAAACGTCAAAGAATAAACACTCGAATAATATAGCATATAAACATTCAATAAAAATCCCAAAATCAATCAGGCCGCACAAAAAACGACACCACGATTATATGCATAAGATTAAATGCATTTAAACAACATGAAATAAAATAAGCCAATGAGAAGTGTTTCATAGATCAACAAAACTGAGCCAATCAAAAGTTCCGTTCTCTACGAATCCATCCAAGTTATGCAGAACATTTTTAACAGAGAAATAAAAATTACAATTTTAAAGTCAAACACAGCAAACTGTCGCCAGTTCATAGCATTAGGCCTTTTAGTAGAACAAGATTTAATTTCACTGAGAAGCGAAGCAACGGCAGATAATAGCAACGAGAAACAAATTGGATGACACTCTCAATCAGCAGTTAAATGAAGACAGACAATATCAGCCTCTAGGGGTGAGGGCGCGGCCTGGATTGAACAGAGAGCGCACGGAAGAGGAAATAAATAATCGACGATACGGAAGACTAATGAAATCAAGCGAAGGGAAAGGAATACATCCAATTGTGAGGGTGAGGAGTAAGATTAGATTAGATGCTAGTTTAAACCTCTTTAACCGCAGTAGAGGTGTTCTAAAGAGAGAAAGGAGGACAGCAACATTTAGTAAGGATTTAAGGGAACACGGAAAAGGTACATAGAAACAGTAAGTGGTGATAGAAGTTTATGAAACAAGATTAAAGTTTAAGAAGAAAGTATTAGAAGCTGAAAAACAAGACAGCAGTGGACAAAAAAAAAAAAGATGTTCCGTTATAAAACCGGAAATCTACTCTATTTCAACATAAAGAATATCTAACTTTTCGCTCGGGACCTCTTATATTCTCCCTAGGAGCGTTAATTCCTTTAGATACAATAGTTGTATCCCCTAAAGAGTAGTTGATTCTTACGTAAGGAAAAGGAGTAAGCCTAGAAAGAGAAAAGATTCAAGTCTAGGGCAAGAAGAAGTGAAATTACACGTTAAGGAAAGGGGAAAAATCTAACATAAAATAAGGTAGAAAAAATTCAAGGGAAAAGAAAGATATAATCTAGCTTGAGGGAACAGAGTAAAATCTTTCGTTAAGTAAAGGAGTAAAATCTTTCGTTAAGTGAAGGAGTAAAATCGAGTGTAAAAGAAAGGAATAACGAAGGTAGCATAAGTAATATAACCGAGCGTAAGGAGAAAGAAGTATAACCAAGCAGAGTAATAACATTAAAATGATGATTAAAGGCAAAACAAGAGATCGCCGAGTCGAGCAGAACAAAGTGTTTGGAAGACGAGGACAACGAAGTCGGTATAAAAGAGGCAGCGCCTCGCAAAAAGCCTCAAATAAAACATCACGTCAGAGAACCTAACACCATTTCGAGAGCAGTCCGTGAACGAAGCACCGAGGCGAGGCAAGTAAAAGAACATGAAATAATACCAGGAACAAGGCGTCGAAGCAAGCCAAGGAAAACCGCCGTGAAATCAAATCTGGGCAAGTTTAGGTATACTCGTAAAGCGAACAGACAAAGCATGGAATAGAATGCAGATGCACGGCTAACAGCAGAACAAAAGAACAAAGATAAAAGAGCCAGCGTTGGGTTACAAAGAGACTGGTCAAAATTAAGAGGGGGGAAAGAATGGTTAAATATTTGTTGCTACTGGTATCGGCTATTCTTTTCAAATTGATGATTTGGATATAGTTCATGGTAAACGAAGGAAAAAACTTGAGTAATTCTACATGAAAATGCCACACCATGCGTAAGCACTTCAAAGTGCTTTCAAGAGTCAGCATAAACCGGTAAGGCGAGATGAAAATGTACAGCGATGAAAAGTTATACGAAATAAAACAGAATTAGTATGAAAAATCGGCCTATTAAACCTCCAAAACAACACCTAATAACAACTCTTCCCCGAAATTAATTGGTTTTATTCTTATATGCAGTAGTAATTTTTCAATTAAAATTATACCCTCGCATCAAACAGGGAAAAGAAAAGCAGGAGAGTTTTTCATACATTTATTTTAAATACGAGTGTGTAAGAGAACTAATTAGGAAATACCGAGTAACGCAAACTCACTTCGGTGGAGGTAATATGAATGTATATCAAAACATGTTTGCTTTCCTCAAGTTCCTCTAAATTTTCAAAGGCTTTTGGGCTTTATTAACCCCTGGTCTATTTCGCACGCTGCTGAGCACAAAACCAGATGAAAGAAAACATGTCCAATCGAGTCAAACTTGCTGGGCACGCATAAAGTTGCACAAAAGTTAATTGCTTCCCATGTTTTGATGCATAAGATTCTAGATAAAATAAAGAATAAAAACCAAACAGTCAACATGCATGAATCATCTGAATAGGAATATAGAATCCATTCCCCGCTCTACTAAAAAACTAAATGAAATACTAACAACTTAAGTTACGTGCACTTTAGAAGTGAAAATTTTTAAGCTGATTTTTTGTAATTGGTGAATTGGTTTCCTCATTTATCTTTGCGTTCACTGAAATAAACCTGATTTTAAAAAAAATGAATCAAAAAACGACTGCTTTTTAAGCATGATACACTTTCAAATACTTGGTGATACTGTAATGCACTCTATTTTCTATTACATTTCAGATTACATTCACTTATGCCGCAAAGGTCAACCATGCAATGAAGAGATCGAAACGAATTCAGAATGGAAGATAAAAAAACACTAAAAATAATGTGAAAGCCGTGCAGGTAATTAAAAAACGCTTTTTGTCAACCTTGAAATGGAAATGAACAAAATATGTGCAGCCGGTGTTCTTCACGAGGAGGAAGTGAGAAGCAAAGAAAGATGACGTTTTTCAACTATACCCACAGCAAACTCTTGCGAATATTGCCAAATTAGCTTTAGCGGCGTTTAGCAAAAAGCAATACGTTTGAACAATTTTTTGTCCATTGCACACTTGAAAAATAGGAGATCGGTAGACCTCTCCGGTAGTGCCTATGAATCCTGGATACGTCCAAGGAACGAACTGCACAAGAGACTCTACACATTTTCGAGCACACCTCTTCAAAAATTTAAATCATCATGAGGGAAATACGACGGTAACTCAATAGAAAGGGCATAACGGCTAATAAAAATTCGATGCACATCAAGTAGAAAAAGACAAAAAATAAAGTGATTATTATAAAAAAATTATCTGAAACGGCATTTGAACCAATTATTTGAAATACAGAAAAAATAAATGAAAATAAAATTCACCCAACTTTGAACATAAACACCAAAGACTCACAGATTGGATAATAAAAAAGTTCAAGCCTCTCTAGTCACAAAAAATATGCTTTCAAGAGAGAATTCCAAAAATTCTAAACTATTGTTTGTGCATCTGCTATTATGTTTAGTTGCACTTCTCCGGATTCTGCTTACAAGAAGCGGGCACACTCCGGATGACATCTATTCACTAAATGAGACCTAATCTGCCTAACAGTGACTGGTATTCAATGATACGCCTCTATGATGTAAAACACCCACATCCATTTCTAGCTGAAACAACCTAACTGATCGTTTACCTAAACGGAGCTCGTACGTAAGGATAGCTGAATACGGAGATTGCGATTACAAAATTACGTCCCCTTCGAGCCCCATTCGGTATTTACACCTGGTAGCAGTAGATCAGCTATTTAATAGTGAAAAATTAAACATTGAAGTTGAATGTACAAGCCAAGTTATCCAGCACAATGATCCAAAAAACAATTCCAAAACAAAAACAGTTTCAAACAGTGAGAGAATAGTTTCCTTTCACGCATAACAAGGCTCTGACAGTTTCCCGAACTCCAATTTTGTGTGGCTATTTTCAGGACTCCGAGTTGCAGCTTCGTATAGACATCACAGAGTACGAACGCGCAGATGAATTCTCTCGAGGTATTTCAATAACACTGGCGCCTCGACAAACGTGCTCTCAACACATCCACTGAGGAGCGCTAATCCCTCAACAGAACATGCTAGGGAGTCATTCCCTACAGTAGAAGTATGGCTGTTTATTACTCCTCTGAAGGTCGGTAAAATCAGCCGACAAATTAACACATTGACCACGTTTCCGCGGTTGTTAACGGCTGGTTTGGTTTGGTTGTAAGTTACAAAATAGGGAAATATGTATAATTTATATGTATTTATCCTTCCTAAGAAATGTGTGAATATAATTGCACGATAACATTTTACCAGGCATGATAGCAGTTATTTTTTAAAAAGATAGCGAAACAGATGAAATGTAACTTACTTATACCGGTTGGTGAATGAGCAATTTACCTATTGGTACACGTATGGCTCAACACGCGGGGAACGTGTCAAGTTACCTCTGGATTGTTCTGAACTCTCAGGAGCCTTCCCTGAGGCCTCTTACCTACAGGAACCGACTACGTTTTTCTGCACCAAACCAGCTAAAATTTTAATATTTTTTAGTTTGTCATTGATTTTATGATCATCTGGTAAGAAGGCCTTGCGGCTTACCGCTAACAATAGAAGTAAAATGGTAGCCTGGAATTGAAAGATCAACATTTGCAATTATTTCATAGCATGTATTTTCTTACAAAGTCTTTTATTACTGTGAATATCCCTGAAAACCAACAAATGGATAAAACTATTGGCTTATTTGAATACAAAATTGTCCAAAAATAACCTTTCCATCCACTTAATATTTATGGATCGTAAAATATACATTTAGACGAAAAAGCGCATTTTTCAATCTTAAATTTCACCATTTCATCTTTATTCAATTTAAAGTTTCCGAGTTCGAATTAGATCAGATATTATGAGTTGGTGTAAGCCTCCCTGGCTCCCGCACAGGTGTTCCCAAGAAAGTGGTAAAACATCAATAAGTAAGAATTAAAGATACAGGGAGCCAACGCAATACGTGTGTTCCCTCACCCTGCGCATAGAAACAGCAATATTAAAAATTTTCAAGTAAATAAGAGAAAAATTGGAAGCGCAAATAATGGGAGAAAAACCACCAGGGAACCCCCGAAAAATGATCCTTTAAATATCGATGCGCACAACCGTCCATTAGAACAGCTCACACGGCCGCTCATAACAAAATGTTTGTAGGACGCAAGTACCTAAAAAGCGCTGAGACAATTCTACACAGCACATTTAAGCTACGTTAGAACGACCGAATATTCATTTCAACAATAGAGCTAGTTAACGAGTGTTTCACGAGTTGTTTTGTCTTATTTCACTAGTAAAGAAGAGGTGATCTATGGATGCACTTACGATTGCTATTTTTACCCATTTTACACTCGTACAATTTGTAACAGCTGAACGTTAAAGCACAAATTGATGCACCGAAATATTCTTTAATAGGAAAAAAATTACCATGAAAGACGAGAAGAATATTTATTCAAGAACACAAAACCCATAGTTGTGCACAAGCAAGATATAAAAAAAATTAATAATTGCAATTACATAAATAACTATTCATATTGAAATGTACCCAGAGCTCGAAGCCGACACTGGCGCGAGCATTTATTAGTTCAGCTCAGATAATAAAAGAACTATCAGTACCCAATGTACACGTTCAACTAAACAATGTAAGCATAAATACTAAATTTGTGATAAAATAAGAATGTGCTGACACCAACAACCATTACTATATTTCAATCCTAAAATTCCAGATTTCTTTAACGAACTTGATAAAACTGCAATACTGAAGAACTTTTTCGGCCCATCATCCATAAAACCTGCACAACAACTTACCACATACCACGTTGAAAGCTTGGAGCACCAAACTTAACTTAAGTACTGCTAGAAAAGAGCCTGAACCGAAACTATTTCATTTATCACTTTACTCAAAGAAAGGAAAGGAAACTCCTGATATATCATCCCAAAACAAAATAGGAGACTACTTCCTACTTCGCTTAAAAGGAGACTACTTCTTACTTTGCGTAAAAAAACGAAAAGGAAACTACTCCTTACAACGGTAAAGGATTTGATTTAATGAATTACCCCCCAAACCCTAAAAAATATTTCGCCACATATCAAAAGAAAAAGATAAAAAGCTTTAATAACGCTTCCAAAAAATGATGAAACTGCTTCACATCTTAAAGAAGAGAAACTACTTCACACATTCGACGTAGCGTTTATGTCTCTCTAGCAATTGCGCGACGAAGGACGATTACAAGAAGACAAGGGAGTGCGTAGAAATTGAAGGCCTGCGAAAACGAAATCGGTAAGCTCTGAAGGAGGACATCTGGAAGGTGCCGTAAGATTACAGCTGGGAGACTTGCTACTGCACGCCACGAAGTTTGATTGCCCGAAAATGAGTCCACTGGAGCCAGGTCACCGTTTCCATTGTGTTGCGGGAAGAATATACCCAAATTCACCGGTTTGCCTGCAGAAGTTAGATGACCATACTTCTCGTCTTCAGGTACATACGTGCCATAAACCTTCAAGGGAGGATACTTTGAAGTGAGGTCACCGAATTCAACATCTCCAGGCAAACACTTGTCCAAAGTGTGCGAGGAAGAGTTTGACGAAATCAGGTCAACGCATTCATTGTCATCAGGATAATACATGACAATGGTCCCCTCACCCAATTCAGGATCGTACTCTGTTTAAACATGAAAAGTGGATAAAATGTTTGTTGGTACAAACAACGAGTTTTGTCGTAATATTCCCAATTTCACATATCTTCAATGAGCTATTCAAGACTTGTATCCCAACTCTACGAGTATAGTGAAACACACCATGAGAAAGCTGATACAATTGAGTTTATGTGTAGTGATTACACGAAAATTACAGTAAAAAATTAATCAGTATACATTCCATTTCCAAAAAATACTTATTAGCAAAATAGAACTTATTAATTTACGTATACGAGTATATGTGTAAACAGTGGACAACATTTTTAATGCATACAAATTAAAGAAGCCAAATACTAAGGAAATACGAATATCGTATCAGAAATTTGGACATTAGTTCCTCCAATCCAACCTCCATCTCAAAAGAATCTAAGAAACACTATTCTTCGACTGAAGTAAAAAGAAAAGACAGATAAGCGTGCTACATGTCTATAATACCTCAAATCTACACTAGCGTATAGCTACAATAACGTGAAACTACACATTAAGCAAAGCCCCCATCGACGCGAATCTTAACTGTACACACCAACATACAACAGCTTAGCTTCATGGAAATAGATACCGGAAGAAGAGCGAGCTTAACGTTATTTAATTTCTGAACTTGAACACGGATTTTGAAACTGCTAAAAATCCATGAGCAGCGCAGTCACTAATGCTTTGACAGTCCCAAATTCTTAAACGAAATGAAGATATTAAAAAATTCAGGGATAAACGGATACATACCCCTGTGAGCAGTACGCCATTATCGCGTTTTAATGACGAAACCAAATAATGCAGTGCAGCTGTCCCCTCTAATTACGATGTTTTGTCGAGAGGCAAAATGTGCGTTGAAATTTAACTACGCCAGCGCCAAATTCTTCCCTACTTGCACTCAATTTAAAGGAGCGACGCAGGACGGCCACAGCAATGGACGCCAGCGCTTTTATTCGGAAGTTAATTTCCTGAGACACTAAACTGCAATAGCAAGATCAGGTCGCGCTATTTTCTTTCCATTACTTTCCTGCATCAGCCGCGGGCAAATTCTACAGCAACTGCGCTGAATTCCATAGCTGTTAAATGCCCGTAAAATGAAGCAAGGTTGGTGTTTTGCAGGGTGAAGAAACCGACGTATACTATTAAAGAATAATTTTTCTTCCCACACTAACTAGAAGCATTTATTAATTGAGTGCTATTTTAATAGCTTAGAACTATTTGAAATAAGTTGATCCAATTCCAGAACCAAAATATTAATGAGCACGGCTGTTAAAATCTGACGGCATTCGATTACTTACAAACAAAAAACGCGTAAATTCTTAGAATAATTGCATCGTGGCAATGAGCGTATTTGTGACATGCTTCAACACCTCTCAGATTTTACCTATATGTTTTCTTCAGATGTTAATACTGAATAAATATACTCATCGTTACAGTAATCATAGCAAACATTTCCACACTTCTGTGCTAGTGAATCCAGTATCATAGATACGCTCATCAAACACATAGATATTTCAAACGGTTAGAAACATACAAGAAAATATACATGCATTACATATTTGTCGGACATTTCACACTTGGGCGACTTGAAGAGATGAAAACTTTCCTTTTAGGACCATACAGTACAAACATGTACGGCCTACACGTTAACACAGAGATCCGCATTTACGTTTCTCATAGCACAATCATCATTACCTTTTGAACTATCAATAAATTAATTATTTGTTGAGCCTTTTCAGCGTACGACATATCTGGTGCTCTTTCGATAAGAATACGACAGAAAATAAACGTTTTTGAACAGCACAAGAGCAGGACACATGTGAGCCAGTAACTTAAGAAAAAACGCATGAAAGTAAGACAATGTTTCACGGATACAGGCGAAAATGCTACAAAAATAAGTAAAAATTAATTTATCGGACATACTTGGCTCAATATTTACAGGTTTAACCTATTTATAATAATTTTAGGTAGTCTACACGTCCACGCGGGGCTCCATAGATGTTCCCGTACGACACAATCGCTGTCGTAGGTCCAGCAGATACCTTACTTTGGCTCCCGAGAATATCGCGTAACCACATGTGGCAGTTGTAAGTATGCACACCGAATTACTTAACTAAATTTGAGTTACCCTAACCACAACAAAGGTGTTCACAGAGGAAAAATGAAGGGATTATTGGTATGGAGTCACGGGAACACGGAATTATGCACGAGGTGTTCCACGACAGATCCCCTACGCATAGAAAGTTACTAAGGAATTTTTTGGAACCAGTAAAAGTTGAAAACCAGCAGTACAGCAGTCAACCAAAAAAGATAGTCTGTAACAAAACAGAAAACTACTTCTTCATAACCAAACGAAGACTTACCTAACATTCAACTCGGGACCCAATATCATCTCCTTAGGCACGCTTATTTCCACATAACCCAGAGGGTGCTAAATAAAATATAATCAGGTTCAGCTACAATAACGTTGGAAATACACCGTATTTTCAGTCGCTTTCCTTGTTTTTGATGAGCAAGTTCCTCATTTCACTCACATTCAGAAATATGTAACCAAATTGTTGAGCATTTGAAAATAGAAGACTGACGGTTTCCTCAGCTTGAAATACTTATCAATACTCATTTGATGCTTCAAAACATTGTATTTTCTATTCGTATTCAGATTTAACTTACTGGGTAGCAACGACCCGCAGTGTAATAAGGAAATTGTAACAGTTCCAAAACATAAACAAAATAGTTCGATAAAACACAAGCAAATCTTGCTTTCCTATATTGAAAAAAAAACATTTGATCAATCTGGTTTAAGTATAAATCAAAATATGATGCAAATTATCTTATTCGCATCTTTTTCGTGTAATTCATTTTATCGCTATCGATTCTATAATCTTCAACATCAGGTCAAATAAGTTTATTCAATTTTCTCTAACCACAACAAAGGTGTTCCAAAGAGAGGAAGAAAGAAAGCATCTTTAAATTAGGAATTAAATGAACGAGGTATGTAACCACAGAAAACACCCAGCACAAAGAAACACTACGTTTAGAAAGAAGCTTATGAAACAATATAAAAGTTGCAGAAAGTCTGAGTTACTGTTAAAAATGATAGTGAATAGAAAAAAGATGTCCCGTAACAAAACAGAAACCTATTCTATTTCAACAAAAGGAAAGCCTACCTCACCTTCATCCCGTGACCGTACATTTCACTAAGAGCCCTAATTCCCATTGACACCTTAGTTGTACCCTCCTGAGATTCCCTTTTCTATCAACTCGAAATTACTCCCACCACTTGTACTTTCCGATGTCAAACCGTTTCTTGCAGTATTGCTTGCCGCGACTAATATTTACTCAAGTGAGTTTTCTCAACAGTCGACATCCAACACAACATCATCAGTCATGCGAGAATAGTTTATCGTGCTAACAGCTTTGATTCAAAATAAATTAGAGTAAATTCATTAGCAACTGTCACGCCAATTTAACACGATGATTAATCGTTCCCCGCACGAGGACATTCCACGAACACACAACTCCTAGAAAAGTCAATGGTGGAGGGCACAGAGCCGACCTTGAGAAAGACATAATCTCAAATTCCCTCGGAGACAAAAAGCTGCGAGACAACGGAGGGAGCGAGCAGTGGCGTCTGCCTGGTCCAGTCGAAATAAAATCTCGGCATCTGGACATGGTCGGAAGCCTGCAAACAAAGATGGGGACTCCAACTCTCTCTTACTGACGCTCGTTATGGACTGACCTCTTCTGTCCTATTTACTTGTGTAGGTGCGATAATTCACAACACACTAAGGGAAGGCAGATTTTCCATGGGTTCACAACATGAGGTAATAATGCAATGAAAAGATTCGAACACTAGTGTGGTACGCTTAAATGAACTAATATGGAATAAGCGTGAAGAATGAAATCATACAATACAAATATTATTTAGTTTTGGAATTTAGTCAGAATTACATTTTGCGAAAAAGCAGACAAATCTTCAAATTCATAAAAACTTCAGACTCAAGGTATGACGATTCGTAAATAACGGAGAATGAACAACAGTAGGAGTAAAAAGAAATGCTCGGTTAGGCATGACACCACAAAAAGTCCATGCACATAATTTTCATTTCGTGGTGTCAAGAAATTACCCAGCCGAGAAAATTGCGAAGTAATAAGAACCCAGGGCACGAACTGTTGCACCTAACGACATCCGTCATTTTTTCAGTGAAACTGATTACAAGTGCACTCCAGGCAACCAATGTTTTAAAAAACCGTCAAGGCGGGGAAAATTTCGTAATGAGATCGCGACGGATAAAATATGTTACGAATAAAGCAAAATTCAAAGCCAATTATCACGAGTTACATTTCTGCATACGAGAACAGACACCAGTTTCAAGTGGATTACACCACATGGCTAATAAGTGTTCGCACTGCGATTAGAAGCGATACTCTGTTCGCGGTGGCGCCCGGGTTCAAATACTCGAGACCCGGGCTGGCACCGTTCACTACTGGCGTCTTCTGGTTGACAATTGATGAGTTTCATAACTTCTTCCACATACATGCTCCCGTTTTGCGATTGCTCTTTTGTAGTTATACTAAACATTCTACCAAGTTGAAAATATTTAAAACAAGTACATCCGTTCCGACGTTATTAGAGATATGTCAATAAACACTTATTTTGGAAAATGTGTTCTTTCTAAATGATAGAAATGAACACTCAATCATGAGTTCGGTTCCATTCTGATTAATTCAAAGAATTTTCATTTCAATCTATTATTTATTTGAACTGAATTTTTTACCTAACTTCAACTGATTTTATGATTAAAATCAGGAGCACGGACAAATATTGTGCTTTCCTGTTGATCATAAACGTTGATGTTTATGTTCTTGAATAACGCACTCGCACCTAAACTTGGGTAAGATAAGTTTAAGCCTTCCCAACCACGCACGTACGAACTCGCAAGTCTAGAATTTTATGGGTATAATGACTTGAAAATATTTCAAGTTCACCACAGAAATCAAAACTGTTCTTCAGATGAGCTGGAAACACAATGCCAGAATAAGATATTAATTCTCTGCCTAACCACTGAGCATGGCTAACAGAACCAAAGCAAGAAATAACAGGTCGCGCGACAATTGGGCTTGTGTGTTTTATGGAATGTTATAGAAAAAATGAAACGTTAGTGCGTTAAATGGTATTAAGTTTGCCTTCCTCATGCACTTTTCATGTTTTTTTTCGCCTTGATGTTTCTCTTGAAATCGAAGCCATCCAAATATGAACAGGCTTGGTGTCGTAACTTAAAACATGAAACGAAACTTCACTCAGTATAAATTGCAAACATATTTCCATAGAAATATTCCTTTGGAAATTTTCAACAAGTGATGCAGCACGCGACGCGAAACCTTTGCTGAAGTGACATGCAGCAGACTTTCTGAGTAAATTTCAACTATTTTACATTTCTGTGGAATCTGAAAAAAGCATGAAAACTTGAAACTTGAAGACATCGAGGACTGATACTAATCCGATATAAAGCATCGGCCATGAATTTATTAGCGGTTCATACCCAAAACCTACTCTGCAAATGAACTCAACGTGCTCACGTTCAACTCAAAACTCGGAGGTTTGTTTCAACAAAAAGCACAAGAGCTGGAGCGACAAAGGCATGGCGTGTGAACTACGCATCGGTCAATGACAAATCAATCGCCGTAGGCATAACGTAATTTCGAGAAACGTTAACTCATCTTAGCAACTCCCCAATGGAGGAGTGATACTGCCGGTTTTTTTTCATCCTTTATCTTATGAACATAACGTTGAGTATCAAGTTCATAAAGAACATCAACCGCGAAAAAACTTTTTTCCCTCGTGCTTGCTAGTAACAAGTTAAAATCGAAAAAATAAGGAATTCAGCTCAAGGAGCTCAAATAATCCTATATATACTTGAGTGACAAAAAAGTTTTAAACACCTTCAAATATTTTCATAACTTTTTCGATTCTCCTTTTCATTTCTCTAAGTTTACGGCGAACATGGACAGTAATATTACAAGAGTAGTTGCAGTTCTAGTTTGCGTCAGGTGGCACAAACTTCAATGCAGAATTCAAAGTTTTAGCGTGGAAATAAAAGTAGAAAACAATGTATTTCCTTATTATACAAGAGGTACATTGAATTCAGAAGTGCCACATATGCTATGTGAACAATCCCAGTAATAACATATTCTAATGTTGAAACTTAAAATTATTGCTCTTTGCGACAGGCCTTGAAACTTTCAGAACTTGAGTAGGGCAACATTCTCGCATCAAGAGAAAACAGAAACAATTGAACATTGACTGCTAAAAATGTTGAAAGATCCAGGACAGAGGTTCTCAGCCAGGGGTAAATTTACCCCTAGGGTGTAAAAAATTATAAATTCAGGGGTAAATAATTGAAAATAATGCTTCTGGTGTCTCTGTCCACTATTTTCAGTAGTACAAATTAACTTCTTAATTTTCTATTTAAAGGTTTGATAGGAGTAGGGGAGGGGGGTAAACGGAGAAATACATAAAACCAAGGGGGCCTATGATGGAGGAAAGGTTGAGAAAGGCTGATCTAGGACAACTCTATTTTTTGCAGAAAACTGAAGATAATGACAACTGCACATAGGTGCACAAGTCGTCCACTGAAATTGTTCCCAGCAAGCTACTTAGAAAAGTTTCCAAGGGCGGCGACTGAAGTTCAAAAATTTTCAGACTCAACGTAATTTGGCAGGTGTACCAAGAAAAGTTCGTCAGGATTCACGTGATTTAAACAAATGCCCACAGAGCCACAAAAAATAAGCACCAGCACTTATCGAAAAAAGTATCAAGAGGCAGAGATAAATGAGCGAAAGACATCACTAAGTCTGATGAAAACTGGAGGAATTTTCTTGAATGAATAAAAATTTAACATGGATGAGCAGGATGGATGCAGGTTATCATGTCACAAAACGAAAGACAGTCCGACGAAAAAACTTATTGATAAACTGTATTAAGAAACCTTAGCACGATATACCCAAGAAAACCCCCGCAAATTTAACGAAATCAATGCAGTAAAGAATAGTGTACATTCTACAATCAAGGGAATTACTTCAAATTTCCAAACTCATTTTTTGTATTACATCAAACCTAACGCCCATCGTTTGCTAGTAACACGCCTTTCAAATGTCAAACTTATTTCCAACTTCAAAAATTCCAATTTTTTGCCACTGAAATTCGTACAGCCTGCTACGAACTTGAAATAATAGTAATTATAGTTTTACTACTACGACATCAATAATTCACAAAATTTTTTATAAATTAGAGGCAGAATTAAAAAGTTATTAAGACACATGCAAGTGTTCAACTTATTTTCAAAACTTCGTGGCAAACGCATTGTTTTTAAAAGTCCAGAAAGTTATCAGTGGCAGTAAAGCACCATGGACGAACAGTTCCGTCACAGCGAGCAATGACAAGAAGCGACATAGCATTACCGAGCACCATAAAGCAAGAAAAAGCAGGGACCAGTAAATGTATCGAGTAGAGATCAAGAGAGTGGAGCAGCTTTAACGAGACCCGACTGACGCGGCTCGAGCAGCTTTAAAGCAGCTAGAACTCAGCCCCCGCCGGCGGAGGAGACCGCGTCATGCAGAGGTGAACCTTCATACAGGACCCCAGTTAGTTCCAGTTGCACAGATGCTCCGTTTCGCTCGAAACTACCAGATTGATGAGGTTAGAAAATATTTCCAGTTGCAGATGCTACATCTCGCTCGCAACTACCAAATTGTCGAGGTTAGAAAATATTTCCAGTTGCAGATGCTACATCTCGCTCGCAACCACCAAATTTTGGGGGTTCGAAAATAGATTGTTGGAAAGACTTCTGGAACGACGTCGTAAATAAGCGCTGTGGATCGATCAGACGGTATGCTTGCCATATTTGTTTTATGCCTAGACAAGTTTTAATCTTGGGAAAGGTTAAAAAACCTTTCTTTAAAGTTAACCATAAAAGTTTGCCCAACCATTTTTTTGAACGACTTCTAAACAGCGTCGTACGAAATTGCACCCATATATTCGGATCAAAACCTTAAAATCATCCAACAGTATAAACCAACTCCAATACACACACGACACTTCAGTTATAAAAGCATGTCGGCAGACAGTAAACTATGTCTCATTTCTTTAAAAGGAACGGAGGACTCCTGTACAAGGAAAACAACCTAACGTATGCAGGAAGCCCTAAAAATTAAAAATTAGACTTTTTCAACAAAAAGAGGTAATTGTGAATAAAGTGCAAAATTTACGAAAAGCTTGCGTGTTTCGGAAGTAAAACTTGGAGGCACAACAAATACGTGTCAAATGCGGACTCTCCTCGGCACTCCTATCTTTGTCTTGTAAACTCAAGATAAGCAGAAGGTCAAACCTGGGGGTGGCAAAATTAGATTATAAATTCATTCAAGCTTCCCAATCTACAAATAAGGCGTTTCAAAAAGAGGAAGGCAGCGTTTAACATAGAATCTGACAATCTATGCACAATATGTGTGGCAAGAGTGGACACCAAAAATTATAGATGCTCAAACTTAGAACAGAGAACCGAAAAATATGGTGACAGCAAAAAACACAAAAATCTGCTCGATCTTGTTAATATAACAATCTACCAAAAATTTTACCTGGGACCTCACATCTTTCCTTTAAGAGACAAGTGAACGCCAAACATGTGTCATGCGCCAAACAAGTTTCACAAACCAAACCAGAACGAAAGCCGAAATTGCAGTTCCATGTCATAATCAGCACGCAATATCTTGGTAAATTAGAACCCCGGTGTCGGGCTCAGTACACTCATTGCCCGATGAGGACACAAGTCGGTCGCAAATAAAGTACAGGCCACGGTCACGCTCCCACTGCCTATATTTGTTTGTGGTCACGAAGATCTGTTGACCTGAGATAACAACGAAGAAGCCAGCGCCAAAAAGCCGCTCCGAGCCACAGGCCTGCAAACAGTGCTCAGGGCACACCCAAGCGTGAGGCAAAAGTCACTTCAATAGATGTACAGTGAACGTAGAAAATGTAAGCATTGAAGGTTTTTGGGTAATAATGAGTTTATTATGCCCACCAAATACACATCCATTAATCAAGGAAACGGATCTACTGATGTCCTTGTTAACATCACTGGCACACTATACACTCAATGTTCCATTTTTGAGGTTTACCGCAGGTCGCACGCATTGCTGGAGCTTGAGTGGTTCCAGACTGGCCGGAACGTGCCCAGTAACGACACATTCTAATATTGTAGCCTAAAATTATTGCGCTTTGCGACAGGCCTTGAAACTTTCAGAACTTGAGTAGGGTAACATTCTCGCATCAAGAGAAAACTGAAACAATTGAACATTGACTGCTAAAAAGGCTAAAAAGATGAACATTACCGTAAATGAACATTATCATGTCTTACTGTTTTAACGTTTGTTTCCTACATTTCTAGCAAGAATGAAAAACAATTTTGTTCTGCAAAGCCAGGTGAGCATGAGTTTATTGGGGGCACGTCGAGCTGCCATTTTCAGAACTTTCGACAGCTGATTAACTAACATCCACGTTCACAACGACAATTTCAAGGCGAGTAGATTGTTTTTCTTCACACCAACGGAGACTATTACTTCATATCGCTACTGATTTTACGAGCATGTCATTACAAAGAGGAACCTTATTCCAGGGCCCGACGCTCTGGTACGGTACTGAGAGGAAGTGCCGCGCGCTGTTGCTTAGATCGTAAATGGTCTTTGCCTGTCACCCGCAGGTCTGAGGCCACACCTGCCACCGACATTCCCTATTGCAATACGATGGAGGTCCGGGTCTTTTTTTTCTTTCATCGAAAGTTGGGCATGACCCATTTTTTCAGTCCAATGCAAGTTGTGTGATCTCAAAGACGATGAGAATTCCAAGTTGGTTCGATTAAGAGCAAGAATTCGCTGAAGCGTCAGCATTTTCGGCTATTTTGCTCCGAATCCACAGAGCGTGGTAAGTCGCAATACCGATAATCAAATTATTATACATGCCATTTCGCAGCTCGGTCTGCTTGCAAACGATTTGATTAGATTATATGTTAGTTCAAGCCTCCCTAACCGCTAAAAAAAAATGAGCGTATCGAAGAGAGGAAGGAACCATTTTGTATGGATATTAGGGAATGCGGAATCTATACCGAGGAGGCATAGAAACAGTAAGTTGGGAAAGAAGTTCATGAAACAAGATGAAAGTTGTAGAAGAGAGTAGTAGGTGCTGAAAAAACAGGACAGCAGTGAACCGAAAAAAGGTGGTCTTCAACAAAAAAATTTCTTTCAACAAAAAGAAGGCCTACCAAACTCTCAGCTCGGGCCCACACATTTTCCCCCTGGGAGTGCTAATTCCTATAGATACAATAGTTGTATCCCCCTGAGGAGGCGTATATTTAGAAAAAAATTGGTACTGCTGCATTTAATTTTATAATTGATACAGCTTTAGACTCACAAAACACGGAAAAGGCGATCTCAAGATAGCAAAGAACCGTTAAGTCTGTACTGCATCAATGCACAAGGTTTCCTCACACAGGATATTCTGCGCATAGAAACGGAGAGTTTGGAAGGAAGAAGAAAAGACAAGTAAGAGAGCAGAGAAAACACGAGAATTGAAAAAAGCAAAATGAGACCAAAATAAAGAAGTCCTGGAAGCCAATCCATAACTGAGGAAAGCTAACAATAACCCTGTGAGAGTGCCAGTCCCCGCAGCATCAGATCAACAAACTTCACTGACCTAAACCAATTGCCTACTATCCTATGCTTCTTGAGGGGTTCAGGAAATCTTTCTCTGTGATCTACTCACTGAAGCATAACGTATTAATAAACAGCGGGGCAAGGCGAGCTCTACAATACTACACTATTAGCTGCTCCCTAACGTTTCTTTTGTGAGAACACAAGTGATATTTGTAAAAGTCAAATGAACAGCTTTTCCTTAAAGTGTTTGGCTTTTTTCGTATGGTCAATTTTTCGTTTAAACATGAAAATTTCGAGCATGACATTTATCGAACAAAAATCTACTATTCATTTGTAATACGCTCACAAGAACAGTAAATGATAAAATTGCAAATTAATTCGGATAAAATATTAAAAATTCACGGCACGTAGAATCCTAAGTGAATGTCATATTCTACAGAATTCCATTGCTATTGCTAATTCATTGCTAATTACATTACAAAACATTCTTTCGTAAAAAAATAACGCAAAAACCAAACTTCAATCGTGATAAGTTAAAAAACGTAAAAACTTTTCTTCGAATAACACCATGAAAGTTCGAAAAATCTGATGATCAACATGCTTCAGATAAGCACATAAATCTGAAGAGAATATGACGGAAAGTTCGATTATTGTTCACATACAAAATGAATAATTTTCAATTCCTTCACTAGCTAGAAGTATTGAAAAATAAAACCTTAGGCATAAAAAATTTTTACGGAGAAGTTCTATGCAAGGGCAGCGCCAGAGACCACTAGCGCGCAAGGAAGCACAACGACCGGAGCTAAGTGGCGCGGCCTATCTCGACGGCAGCCAGCCCTACACTGAAATGTTTCACAAATGTGCCGCAGATTTTTACGAAAATAGCTCAGCTCGTAGGTGCAAACAAAGGAGGTACACTATACCAGGATCAGAAGACTTCCGCGCACGTCCTGCAAAAGCCGATAAGTCCTTCTGCAAAAATTATCGGTAGCAAAAATTTGCCGAACTGGGTGGGAGAAAGGCGTTAAACCTTGAATGGTTCAACTCAATCGCTTCCTTTTTGGAAGGTCAAATGTAGGAATAAGATATTTCAACAAATAGGACAACTTTGTGATTGAAAAAACTGCTTCATATACCAGAGGGGTTAGAGAAAGCATCTTAACAGCTGGCAAATATCGCACAATCCAAACCAAGACAGTAAATTGCAAGCTACAATACAAGAATAAAACTTCAAGAACCAAAAGACGTTAACTCTGCGTTATCATCATCACCCCCACTCACTTACATAGCGGTAAGGCAAAAATGAAATATATTCGCAGAGCATGAAAAATTTACCTTCAAATTATTCATTTTCAACCGTTTGGCCAAATCTACCTGAAAGTTTTGACGATTTCTCAGTTTTCAATAAAGAATTCGCATCGCCATCAAAAATCACAAACGTTTTATGTTCAATAATGAATCGAGGCATATTTGTTCAACTACTTGAAGTGCATTAAGATTATATTACAAGTTAGTGGAAGGCCTCCTTAGCCACAATAAAAATGTTTCCAAGAGAGGAAGAAGGGTGGCACAATTTATCATAGAATAAAGGGAACGGAGAATCAACAAACAAGGTATGTTCCTACACCTGCGCATGGAAAAATTTAAAGAAGTTCTTTTCAAAAATCATGGAAATAATATGCGCTGGATCAAGGACAACAATTAACCGAAAAAAATATGATCCGTAAAAAAAAGCCTTTTTTATTCCAACAAATGAAACCTTACACGATTTTCAGCTCGGGATCTTGTATCTTCTCCTCAGGATCGCAAATCCCTATTGATATGCACGTACAAAAATTGTATCCCATTGAGGAGAGTAGATTAAGAATGTCTCCAAACTCCATTAACTCTTTAATATCCGAAAGTTAAAAACGAAGAAAATTAAGAGAAAATTAATCATCTTTACCAAGAAAACGTTTCGCAAAAAATAATCATTGTTTGAAATGAAATATCAAAGTACAATGAATTTTAGGTACTAAAAATATACAATGAGAGTAAAAGTACGAAGTATGCCACACAAAAATAAACAAAGAAGCAAAGAAAATTTACCCGTAAAATATAAGTATGAAATGAAATTGAGCTGGCAATGACGAGGTTTCTACCTATTCACTATTTGCAAAGGGTATGAACTGTCTACATTGTTCAAATTTGGGTTTCGCTTGAAAATATGCAAGGACTCTAAAATCCTCAGGTCATAAAGGGTCGGAGCAGAATCTAAAATTTTTGAAATTGGTAGGAGATACAGAGACCTAAAATTTTTCGGCACGATTTCGTACTACAGAATGCGATGGGTGTGCTAGTTGATTCTCAGTACGGAAGCTTCTACCTCTATGCTCTGCCGTTCTGATTTAAAAATTTCGTGACGTCTTGCGCTAAAATATGTACCACTTTGTATGCGGAATGATCTTCCTCGTTGTGAATAAATACCAACTAGGGTCTCCTTCAACTTGACAATGAAAAAATTGAGAAGGGACATATTATTGGTTGATCTGCAAGACCATTGCATCCATTTGTCATTAAAGTAATTTCAGAGTTCTCAACATCGGATGGAACGCAATGAGAGCAGGCTCAAGCGATTCGAAAGTTTCCCTAGCCATTCGCTTGCCGTTATTAGCAAAGGAGCTGCTTAATCTAGCAAATGTGCCGCGTAATTACGAGGAGTCGAACGCGGGTATTGAGTAATGATATCGAAAAGAGTCAACATTGAAGCTTGAAAAATTGGAAAAGTCCTCTTTTCTGAGATGGCAAATTATTTTTTTTTCTTCACATAAGAAGTCAACAAAATCTACTAAATTGCAACATAAAACTCGGAATATATACCTCACAAAAATAGAATGTACTTAGTTTATCAATTAGTTTTCTACTGCATATTGCTCGTTGCGGTTCAAGTTCGAGTTTCAACGAGTGTTTAACAGCATTGGTTTTTAGCTGTTTGAGTGAACAATGTTGTGTTGACGGAGTAGAAATACCAATGCCAGTTCTTCGGGCAAGTGCAAGACATTTTTTTGCACGCATTCACGGCAATGTCGGTCTCCTGGTTTGTCGCCACAGCTATAACGTTTCGAACAATTTATGTTCAGTTACGAATTACGTATCAATTAGATGCACATTTGAATACAGATTGTAGCACTGTTTGAAATTGTACTACAAACATCATTTGTACATCATTGAGCAATTTAAACAACATTCTTACTTCAACTTTGGATACAGGATTTCAATCTCGATTTTTATCTTCTTTATCACCATGCATTTTTTTTCAGAAAATTTTTACGGTTATACGTTCAATCTTCGTTACTGGCCATTCGTTGTAAGTGGATCGTTGGCAGACTCGTAACGATTTGACTCCTGCCATTCGCATGCCTCCTGACAGCGAGTCTATCGAGCAGCATCTTGAATTGCGTCATGACACATTTTGGTAGTTACTCTTGGATTCAAGTCGAGACGTAGTCTCAATCGTTGGGTTAGATATCGCAGAGCTTTTCTCCAGATGTAGAAAGTAACGCCTTGGAACTGATGCAACAACTTTAAATCTAGAAGCTTAGTCCAGTCTTTATCTCCTATCAAGCTCTGTTCGAACATTTCAAATTGGCGAGAACAGTTACGATGAAGTTATTTAGATATACTAATTTATATCCAGCTACTAGAACAGGGAAGTTTATCTCTAATTTCAAACACATGAGTCGTCTTGTTTGCGCACTACACTCCATAAATGAGTTCTTCATACTTCATCGGGGTTAGGATTTTCCTTGGATTTAGTGTGCGATACATTATCCCAAAAACTATACATGTTCATTTGTCGTTCTCCAGTGCCCTGATATCGGAATAGGTTGTGTCAAGTGCTGATAATTTACTCATTTTGCAGGACAATATTTGCAACACAGCACCTGTTTCCTCGCTCTTCAAACTAAGTTTAGCATTTTTCAGCCCTACAGGTTTTTAATGGGCCAGTCAGATGTTCGCCCTGACGACGTATGCTAGAGACAGGGTCTCATTGCAGTGCTCATTGCCGTGGTCTGCATTTTCGCCAATTTTTCACATCATTAGGTCCCTGATGACTAGTCAGCGGACAATGTTTCGCATTCGCACACCTCTCAAGCTGAGAGTTTATCGAACACCATCTCTAATTTTGCCCCCAAATCGTTGAGGTTTTGGATGTCGTGGTTGGATTCAGATTGAGGCGCTTGTAAGTCACTGGGTTGACATCTTGTTTTTCTTCGCGGCACTGGTACCGTTACTAGTATACTTGTGACTAGTGTCGTGACAGAGCAGCTGGAACTACTATTACATCGATTTAAAACTGGTTCACGCATCTCTAACCATTACAAAAATCTTCCAAAGAGAGGAAGGATGAAGACACCATTTAGTATGGGGAGTTAATGGAACGAGAATCTATGCACAGGGTGTGTTCCCACTCAAGATCCACTGCGCATAGAAGCAGTGCGTTAGGAAGTTTATGAAACACCATGAAAGTTTACGGAGAAAGCAAGCAAGGAACAGGCGACAAAAAATGGTTTACTAGTGAACCAAGAAAAAAGACACCAGTAACAAAACAAAAAATATTTTGTTGAACAAAACAAGGCTTACCTAAGCTTTAACTCGGAACTTCACATTTTCCACACGGGAACGCTAACACCTATTGGTAAAATAGTTGAATCCC
>JACJUY010003113.1:64961-92090 GCA_014220935.1 Platorchestia sp. MABIK | reverse complement strand
TTCTTAGCGTTGTTTCCTTTTTTTCTTTGGTCGGAGACCATAGACAGTTATACGGAAGAGTATAACAATGTAATTCTGTGTTACAGAGAGAACGGAATAATAAGTACTTCAAATAAATAATAAAGTAAAGTATAAATTCTTTATTCTAAGAGTAATATTACCGTATTGAGGGTGTATATTTCTCTTTCTTTGTAGTGTTTTTTAAAACCTTGCATACTCGAATATTTTTGCGCGCTGTTCTAATCGTCACATTTCTCAGTTACAAAATGAGGAAAAATATACCCTAAGATAATGAATGTGCATTTGTTGAACAAATTTGAATCATGATAACAAATGAGAGTTAAACAACAGAGTCAATGAGTCAGAAAATCAAGATTTAAATGAGCATGACGGAGTAAAAAGGCGTCGAAAATATCAGCAACCAGACTACATTTTATCTTCAATCTCAAAATTTGCGTTTTCAGCTATCAGTTTCTCCTCTGAACTTAATCAGGAACAGGAAAAGACGTGTTCGAACACCGCTAGCATCCCCTCCATAATAAATTACTTAATTTATAAATATACTAATATATATCATGTCTGCAACACTCTCAATAATTTGTATCTACTTGAATAGTATCAAAGATTAAAATGATATAAAACATTGGCATTCGCTCACTTTTGTTTATAAATCAAAAGTTATTGCAACAATGAAACTTGATTCCATTGTTCAAGAAAAGGTAACTTATTGCCAAGAAGAAGATCTCGTAAATTTTTCAAAAACTTTTTGGCTAATTATAAATAATAATATACAGTTGTTGCTGGCTTCATTGGTTGATCCGTCTCTCTATCACGCTCTTAAGGATGCTCAAGGACCGTCTCTTCGATGCAATTTTCACCAGTGAACAAGAACATGAATATTTTAATCGCGGGTGCTATTTGGATGGACATTTTTGTTTGTCATCCAAATCTGGAAGATTTATTCAAGCAAACTATTGAATCCCGTTATTTTTGACGGGTCGTGCACACTGGTAAAAATTAATAATAAAAGAATAACATACAGCAGGTTGTTTCTGTATTGAAAGAAATTAAATACGTCACTAAATTCTACTCCCATCTGTCTTGTCATTAACGTTTAATGCATACAGATACCATAAACTGTGCATGAATGGGTGGGAAATTATCCGCGTCTGCAAAGTAGCGTCGCAGAATCATAATACACCAATTACATTAGTACACCAGTTTGTTCGTAAACGGAAGGGGTTAGAGCAAGCAATACATCAAATCGCCCATCGGAAAGCTGTAGGCCCAGATATACCTT
Source organism: Platorchestia sp. MABIK (assembly GCA_014220935.1). NCBI lineage: Eukaryota > Metazoa > Arthropoda > Malacostraca > Amphipoda > Talitridae > Platorchestia > Platorchestia sp. MABIK. The sequence continues at coordinate 90,790 of JACJUY010003113.1, read as the reverse complement.
ACCATTCGTTACAAGAAGGAAGAGAGAACGTTCTGAAGTTAAGTTGAACTGTAGCGACAGTCTGACGCTCCTAAAAAGTAATGAAGTACTACTTTGAGGCCAATTAATAGAACACCACATCTAACGAAAGTCATGCAGTCAACCTCTCATGTACTTCTGAAGCACAAAACGCATACGAAAATCAGATACAAGCCAAAAACAAGGCTGCGACCTAACAAGAAACACGTATGACCCAAACGCCCGTGAACCCGAGGCTGCACCAGGGCAGGGTACGGGACACGCGTGTCGGTAACCCTACCCTCAGCTGCGGAGGCGGAGCCGTGCGGCAGCTGACCTGCTGGCGATGAGATGTATTGCCTCACAGCGCCAGCGCTGCCAGCCCCACACCCCCTCGAGGCCCAGACCAAGGCAGGATTTTCAAACATTTCACATCGTCGTAGCCGAATAACCAGTCTCAAAACTTCTTCTGTCGACTTGGCTACGCTCCATGCTCATTTTCTGGATAAAATCCTCGAATTTTATCTAAGATGAATCTCAGCACCCAGGGTTCCCTAGTTAAACAGTGAAACTTTCGCTGTTCAGCTACCAATAAACCTTTTCGATTTTCCTATAAAGGTTTTACGAAACTGAAAAGCAAAAGAAATATTTTCCATGTCGTCGTGTTTCAACCTCATTAATATATATTCACACTTTACTGCCACTATCGCGGCAGAGTCGATGAAGTGATTGGCAGATCGACCTCACAGAAGAGCCATGGACCCCAAACTGAATCACCAGTGCTCAGTTATCTCGTAGAAATCATGAATGAAGCAGCGTCAGTATACGTAAATGTATTTTGAACTGGAAATGGGCTTTAAAATAGAACTTAGATGTTTTTATCTTCACTGAACTGAATAAACGAGCGTTTTTTTAAGACCAACTTTTCTATAAAGGTCTTACTCATAATATTTCACAATAAAAAATTTTAATAAAATTTTGGATAATGAGATTGTGTGCAAACTTTTCATTACATATAATGTGTATATGTGTGTATTACATAGCATACAATGTAATTTCATGCAAAATAATAGTACTACTTCTAATTCAACCGTACTTTAGGTAGATCTCTAAGTTGGAGAAATGAGTCAAGTGTGAATCTGCATTTTGAAAATCCAACATTGCGATGTGTCGTATTTTGAAAACTGAAATTTTGTGTACACATCTCTGATTCTTGCCAGCTCATTAGGGAAATGACAACAATATGCTTTACTCCACATCCATAGCCTTTAAAACTCAGTGTAATTGATGGAATTGAAGTATATGTTGTATTTTCCATTTTGCATCTGTTTTAAAAATCTCGCAGCCATGTCACTCATCAGGGAAGTCTGTTCGAATCAGAACATTTCTCAGTTAGAGAATGAAGCAAAATGCTGTGAAATAACTTGTGCTCAGATTTTGTTCCAAAATGAATCAAGATAACGAGAACGAAGTGAGCAACAAATCCCAGAAACTTTCAATCGTTTTATTTGTTTCATAACTGCCGAATTCAGACTTAACACACGAGCAAGTTTATAAGGCCGACAGTGCTTGTCCTAAGTTTTTTTCCATTCATAACGTTATTATATACATTTTTTTAATATAGCCAGTTAGTTCCTTATGAATGATTAGACATTACAAGGTATATTCAATTCCTCGATTATTTGTACTCAATCCAACTCGTGCGGTATATGCAAGTTTCATCATTAATTTTTGTGGAACTGACTCATTCTATTCTTGGGTGACTGTCATATCCTGTATCATTTTTCATTGAATTCTGGTGTCTGTTCGACATATTTAGCTTGCATGTTTTTATGTGACATAAAATGTTACACATTCACGAACAAAAAAGAATTTACATTACTGCATTAGAACTGAATGTGCTCGGAATTATTCTGAATAAGTCGGATCATCCGCACTTTTAACTTGGTACCAGTCACTAAGATGGAAATATGTTTCATGACTGTGCTTCATATCGTCCATCTTAGGTAAGAAACATCATTTTGATCAGTTTGGATTATTTTGTCTAAGTCGAGAATTCCTTTGTTAAGACTTTCATTATCTTCAGTTCGTTGAGTGGATTCACGCCTCAGTAAGGATATTAAATAACGAAGAAACGAATGAAAATTTAACGTCAACAGGGTCAAAATAAGATTACTGTTCATGTACTTGTGAATACATGAGTAATTAAGACTTCCATAAGTCTCGGACAAATCACGAGAAATAATTATAAAGTTAACAAGTATAAATATCAAAGAATCGGGTTGTTCGAGTAAGGAGTAATGAGGAGTCGTGATAGAAGGATACCAAGAACAAAAATAGAATTTATAAACAACACAACTCTTATTTCAAAGGCTCAATGCAACATTGACACATAAATCAAATTTGTAACACCAAAATAATGAGAAAATTATCGTCTAGGGCCAATAGCATAAACGTTACAGGCACAGAGCAACAAGCAGAGCGAATATCACGTATCGCTCGGCCACAAACTAAAATTTGCAAGGGTATTTAGATTTTAATGGTATTCTGACCCGATATTTTTTTCGTTAATAAGTCTTTAAAACTTTACAGTTTTTAGGATCAATGCTAAATTGTCGTAGAAAAAAAGTTCTGTCAAATTTCAGATGACGTCGGTTGAAAATCTGAGAAGCGAAGTAATTTTCTTTACTTACTTGCAGAATAAGGCGAAAAAATAAAAAAAAATTAACGATAGGCTTTTCAGTTATTTTTACTCAGAGAACAGATAAATGTGAGCTCTATCGAAGTCTTGAAGCGTAAGAAATCTTGGCTAGATGATTGGTAAGCAAATCCCACTTTTTCTCTTCACATGATCATTCATTATCTGAGTGTGAAAAGGTTAAAAGCTGGCGGCTAGACTAATTTTAGTGCAATTATGGATTCGATGTGAAAAGAAACTATTCTGATACTACTCATTCTTCAGAACAAGGAAAATGTGATTGTGAATTCGAAACGGAACGAAAAATACAGATTTGAAGAAATTAATTCGGAATTATCTGACGATCATACCATACAAATAAAATGAATTTCAAGGTCGTCATATGTTCGAACGGCTACAAAATTAGGTTTTTTTAGTGCTTGGTTGATTCTCTCACTCAGTACATCTACTTTGCTTAAAGGGAATAAAGAACTACAAATCTACGCTACCAAACGTTTTTTCAGAGCATTAATGACCCATTTAGTGTACAGCTGGAAACATAAGTAATGTAGGAAACTGAGTGGGTGTACTCCAAACTAATTTTTTTCCAGTGTTACTGAAAATTTATTCCCTTGTACACAAGTCCTTGGAAAATGTTGATCCAACGCGTTTCAGCGCGAAAATCTTATAAACGTACATTCGTAACTGTAGAAACAGATGATGATCCATTGCTCTTCAGCTACGTTGTTGTATCTCTTCTCAGAGAATTACGTGCATTGCTATATCACTGTAGAAGTGATCTGCGTGAGAAGCAGTTCTAATAATGAATGTTTTCATTGTGAGAGTTGAGGAAAGACATGCTTTCAAGGTACAGCCGCAGAATGATCGATAGGCTCAGTAATTTGTTTCAAGTGTTGTTAGTCGCTTTCTACCCCGCTTACCAAATAGTAGCAGGTGTTTTGCTGCACAATCTGTACGCGTTCATGTAAGTCAACCGTGTGCGTGTCACCAGCACCATGTCAGTGGGCACGAAGTGCGGCCTGTACACCGCCACAGCTGTCCGACTGTCCTGGAGACGCGTGCTCTGAGTGGACGCTTGCAGAGTTGCGGTCGAAGTGTTCTTTTTTGAAGTTCTGATACATACACATTGACGTCGTTTTTCATTCAAGTATGAGTTGTTTCTAACAAATATGCAGTGAGTGGCCCAAATACGCTATTGGTATTACCTCCGATCTGTCCATTACCAATAGGAATCCGCTGGCAGCATGTGTTTTTTTGTGAGGTAAGTAAAATCGGTCATAGAGTCCAAATGCTACAACATTCAGTAATGTTAACTTTTACTTCAGTAATTTATGTGGGGACAGATTAAGGATGAAATTGTATTGAATGAATATCATTTTTTTTCATGAAACAATTTTTCAAGATTACATTTCTTTTATAGTTATAATTAACAATAATTTGAGAACGAGGACTTTTTTAGAATCGATCTAGGTAAATCGTCATTCCCACTCCCCTTTGAGCACGAGGATTTTCTGGCTGACTCTACAGGCACTGTCTACGCAGTGCTTTCCTATATGGATTACAATATTTTAAACATTTAGGTAGCTTGATACACAATAACAAGTCTCTCAACGCTGCTGAAAGTAACAATTAAAATAAAAATAACATTCCTGTAGTCAACCAGCAGTTCACCCGCATTTCTGTACTATAGCAGCTGAAATGCAAGCTTTTATTAACTCATCTATTGTGCTCTGGCAGACCTTCCATGCTGCTCGTGCAGGTTGAAGTACGTCGAAGATTCAGTGTTTGTGCTAACACGTATAAGATATCTAAACAGGTGCATTTAACTCCTGTGTAGCTGCAAAGCTTGCAGGGTGAGAGAACTGCAGATGCCATTACGATTGTAACATGCTGCTGCCTCAAAATTGCCGCTCTTCTATGAGAGGGAGATTATAAGTATTTATTTATACCAGTCAGTAAGCATTAGTTCACCAAAGCGCAAGGCGGCGTTTGGAACACTTCTGTGCCACTCACATCCGCCTGACCAAAGGGCGGCCAGCGCATGGTGAGGCTCCGTTCCCACCTGCGACCTGACGACCTGCACCTGACCTCGTTGTGATCGCCATTGCGTAAATTGTGCTGCAATTCTGACTGGATAATGGAATGATATAGCATGAACAAAATAACGTCTTCTCTGAAAACATTGAGTGGACTAGAACCTGACGAACATGCATGAATATCTAAATTTTTAGTGAGAAACATGAAGCCCTTCTAGGCTCCATCAGTAAACGACAGAAATCTTAAATTCCCAGCAGATCATTGGTTGGGCAATAAATGTTGTAATAAATATAAATTCCATTCAAAACTTCCCTTTTATGCCTGTGAAAATAAGATACTTATCTGGGTAGGGGAAGGGATGACATGATGCAGCATCAGAGAAAGATGAGGATGGTGGACTGGCGAAGGTTGGTGTAGGTCAGTGACCTTTACTCTAGCACTGACCTGCATCCTCCTCTCATTCGCCCGACATCTGATGCAGGAGAGACATAAATGAAGCCCTAATTACTGTGGACAGTGGACCATAGTAACAGTCAAATGGCGTGTGTCGTACCTTGTTACTTCCTCACTGGAGTGACGCCACACAGTTTCCGTACAAAAAAGTACCACATGGCATCTTGGTAAATAATCCCGTAATACTGCGAACACTAAATCTCAACCTGGAAAATGGTTATGCTGCATAACCATTTTCCAGGTTGAGATTTAGTGTTCGCAGTATTACGGGAAGGCCTTCCTGAGAAAGAAAATACTCACCAATGACCTAGAAAAATGTTTTCAACTCTTATTTTGTAATTTATACTTATTTTGCGCAATCATTAAACGAATTTAATAAATCCTTATTTGGGTTAGGAGAAAAAATCCTGCTACGATCAAATTACATCGAATTGTCAGAAATTTTTGACATATTACTTTTAAATCACTAAAATGTAAATCATAAATGCTGCTGAATGCCCTATTATTTTCATTATTCCCGGTTATTCCCATAAATGATATGCTTAACCCAAAGTGGAAGCACAGACCAATATTGTCCCGCGGGCCCAGTCAGTACCGAGGGTCCAATCGCTCCAGAACTTTAGTTGATGCTGGCATTTCAAAATAGAGAAAGAGTGTAGGACATTTCAAATTAGCGTTTTGATAATTACTTTGCACACGTAACTGTAAAAATAATTTATCTTCATTGTTAGTACATTATTTTCTAAGTTTTGAAGGGAATTTTATTCCCATGGATTGCTTTCAGACGTCATTGTGATCACCATTGATCACTCAGACGTCATTGTGATCACCATTGATCACTCAGACGTCATTGTGATCACCATTGATCATTCAGACGTCATTGTGATCACCATTGATCACTCAGACGTCATTGTGATCACCATTGATCACTCAGACGTCATTGTGATCACCATTGATCACTCAGACGTCATTGTGATCACCATTGATCACTCAGACGTCATTGTGATCACCATTGATCATTCAGACTTAATTGCGATCACCATTGATCACTCAGACGTCATTGTGATCACCTTGATCACTCAGACGTCATTGTGATCACCATTGATCATTCAGACGTCATTGTGATCACCATTGATCATTCAGACGTCATTGTGATCACCATTGATTATTCAGACGTCATTGATCACCTTTAACCATAAGCTTAAAATTGAAAGTATGAAGTTGCATACTGTTTCTAAGAAACCATTCATCTTATTCACTTGTAGCGTTGGATACTTAATTATTTAATTGTATTCTATTACCCTTTGAGTACGAATTAGCAGTGCAACCTGTGTTAACTTGCAAAATGGTCATGCATAAAGTGAATAACCTGCCGCCGCGTGAAGACTGCAATTTTTTTTCCTTCTATTCAGAGAGTTTTGCGCATGCTTACACAATGCTGAAATTTGTGATCGCTTGGTTTTCACGCTCTAAACTCTATATTTAGTGATAACAAGGGGAAAAGTTCAAAATTCTTCCCTGCTTTAAAGTGAATACAATCTGCTACAAATGCCCATTTTACAGAGAATACTTCTCACAAATTAGACGCACATGCAACCTGACCCAATGAGTCACAAGTGATCTAGTGTACATTAAAAATAGTTATTAAATTTTAAAAAAGAATTTGCTTAAATATAAGCAATCAATGAGATACATCCTGTTACGAATGTCATAATTTTTGACTGGCTGCTTACGGTAACCTTGGCATATATACATATAGTTCTCTGTATTTCACACTTGCAAAAAAATACTTTGAAAACATAAGATAGACTCATGTCACAAGTACGGGATTCAGATATTTTTTTCCATAGAAATATTTAATTTTATTTCCATTTTATTGCCGACACTAGAGGACGCAATCAGATCCCAAAATCATTTAGAAAATAAATAAAAAACAAAAATCAAAATAATTTGACTATACAAGGTAGCCCAGGAGTAACTGACCTTTTTAATTTGTTAATAAAACAAGAAAAAGAAATATGAATACTACGAGGTTGAAACTTATTAAATTTGGAGAAGAACATTTTCACTGTTTGTAACCTCGTGTTTTAATACAATGTCTTTCAAATGATGACCACGGTTATTTGGACAACTTTGCGCTTCCATCTTTGTCATTTTCAAAACGTTCACACACAGTCTATCAGACGTGAGTTGAGCTTTTACATAATAAATTTTTAGTTCTCGTCAATTTCTGGGATTTGTTACATAAGCTCGTGGCTTGAGGCAGCCTCGCAAGAACAAATCTCGAGGGGACAGATCTGAAGAATGAGGAGGCTAAGAGATGTTTTCAAATCATGAAATCAAAGCATTTGGATAATGTCACTGTTTCTTTTGCTGTATGAGCTGTGCCTCCCTCGTGTTGACGCAAAGTAGTACGTAAATCCTGTTTCTCAAGTTCTGGGATGAGAAAATCTTATCATAGTTCGATATCTTTCACAAGTAACTGCGTTAATCATTTCACTATATAAAAATTAAGGACTAACCACAGTTAAATCAGTTATACCGCACCACATGAAAACACTGAGTGGGTGGTGTGGAGTCTCTTGAATTTCTGATGGACCGAGTTATATGGAACAATAAAAATGTTTTTTTTTCAATAAAAAGGTTAATATCCTAGCGTTCATAGTTTTCTTTTGTTACAAAATTAAAATCATCACTTATTTCTAGGCCACTCTGTACACAGTGAAAAACTTAATTAAAAGATGTAAGTACTACCTCTTACATTCGTTTTGGGACAACGTAATCATTGCAGCGGGAGATTCGTGTCTTTGTTCGAAATAAGACGAAAACAATTATTTTCCACACGAGTTCAATGATAGAAAGGAACCTGTGATGGTTGGCCAATAATGCCAACATTTTTGATGCTACAGTTACAATAGTGTGGAGTACGTCATTGAATCCTCTAATCTTCGTCGGGTTCTATTCTTCAAACCTGTTTGAAAAGCTAAGGTTCGTGTGATGAAAATGGTATGGATGTACCACCCTGCTCGGCGTGTACACGTGTGTATGTGATCTCTATCGCAGGTATTTTGAACATGAATTTCATTAGAAATCAAGCTACGTGGAATGCTCCCTTAGTGCGTGTTTTCAAACAGAATTTTAATCTGTAGAATCAGGTTAAAAGAACATTAACCCGATTCCACAGATTCTTCATAAGCAGCACTCATTTAGTAGATGAAACCACTAGACTCGGGGGGACGTTCGGAAACCATTAGTAGACTTCAAAGTAAACAGTTTGCACTCAAAAACACGACTTTTTCGATGAATAAGTAAAAATAGCAAAAATCCATCGCTTTTTAGATATTGAGTCGTAAAATTTCTTGGTCTCGAGGGAAATTTCTTCCTCTATGTACTATTCAAGTTCCAAAAATTGTGGCAACATTTATTTACTTTAAAAGCTTTACTTTAAAAGCTGCCTGCTTTCAGAAAAACTGTAAAATTGCTTGAAGAATATAAATCGCTTAACAAGTTCTTGTAAGGTCGGCATGCACATGGTCAATGGTCTGGAGAATGGCAACGCTAGGCGGGGCTGATGGATTGCACGCGGAACGCTTTCCCAATCGTCATTTGTTTGATTATCGCATTCTCGTAAAGTTACATCAACGGCTACGATCGAGACATGCAGTTTCAAGGTGAATAAAAGAAAGGGGCATGTTAGCGCTGAGGACGTAGTGCGGATACTGGAACATTTTAACACAAATTCACGCTACCAGCACTCGAGCTGTGGCACATGCACATGTAATGCATCACTCAACAGCAAGGCAAAATCTCCATGATAACGAGCTCTACGCAGAATGCATGATCTACTTCCAGCCGAATTCAGCCCTCGCAAACAGTTTACATGTTCGTTCTTGAACAAGAACGTTAAAGGTGATAGGTATCTAAAGTAAGTGTTTTTCTCTGATCAAGCTACCTTAATTTGCGGTGGTGTGTTCTACTCGCGCAACTTGCGCACGTCGCAGGACGAGGAAAGAAAACCCTCACGCTGCGAATCAGAGCCACAACCAACACCGGTTCAGGGTCAATGTGTGGGCCAGTATTATTGGTGCCAATTTCGTTGAGCTCCATAGACTCCTAACGCGTTTAATAAATCACTATGCTAGAATTATTTCTGAGGAAAGCCTGACTTTCTGGGCGATGTGCTTTTGGGTATCACACGTCAAATGTGGTTTTAATACGACAGCGCCTAGCTGTCGAATGCTGTTCGAGGAATGTACGACATTACCTAGATCAGAGCTTCCCAAACTTTTGTCACCCACCCACAAAATTTCATTACCCACACACAGTTGTCGCCAATTACAAGAGCACAGTTAAACTAAATTTAACTCAAGAAACTTTTATTAACGGTGAAATCATTTTTAAAACATATGTGTAACCATAACGTATTGTATAATCCATAGGTAAATTAAATAAGCATTAATAATGGAAAAAAATTATTACAAGGCAGTTGTATTTATTAAAAGGCAGCCGTATACAAAGCAGTTGCGCTATTTAAAACTTCCGTTCCCTAACTTTAACAACTGTTCTAACAGTAATGTATCCCAAACCTAACTAACGTCAATTATATCCTTGAAGTTCTACAATTCTTTGTTGTACCCATTTAAAACCACCTTCACATAACTATCATCAAGCTTAAATATTTTAGGAAGGTGAGCAGTCTACTCTACACACTTAATAACTGTCGGACAAAAAAAAAACTTTTCAAGTCATTACCTACTAGTTAAGGAATTTACCACAATTTGGGAACCTCTGACCTAGACCGTTCTTCTTCCTATTGATGGATGAGACGCCTTGGACTAGTACGAGACACCGAGGTCTCCAGATGTGACACTTTTGAACTTTTACTTCTAGAGCCACATGAAGAGTTCAATTCGTGATACCTTAGTGGGGGCAGAAACGGATCCTACTGCAAGAATAGTTGTTGCTGCAGGATTATTGCGGATAGTCGTCGAGTGTTTTATGATGTCCGAGAGCACTTCTGTGCAAGTACCAAACCTGCGCTGCACTACTGTCTAGGTACCAGCCTGCGCTGCACTACTGTCTAGGTACCAACCTGCGCTGCACTACTGTCTAGGTACCAACCTGCGCTGCACTACTGTCTAGGTACCAGCCTGTGCTGCATTACTGTGTAGGTACCAAGCCTGCGCTGCACTACTGTGTAGGTACCAGCCTGCGCTGCACTACTGTCTAGGTACCAGCCTGCGCTGCACTACTGTCTAGGTACCAGCCTGTGCTGCACTACTGTCTAGGTACCAAACCTGCGCTGATGTAGAGAACGGACATTTTGAACATTATTGACATTCCAATACCGTCATTAAGTTATGTAATCGTATGAGTTTCCATCACATACCCTTTTAGGAACTGCCCCTACCGTTCGTAGTTGGATGGACCTTACTCATATATGAAATTTGATATCTCGAAAAAGATGGAAGTTTGGCTTTTTAATAATTGACGGAAAAGTCTTTTTTAGTGTTTTTACATCGACTGCCGAAACTTTTACTAGTATTCGAGTAACCTATAAAGTCAGCATTGAACGAAACGAAAGCGCCTTTTTGTAGAACTGTGTACGAGCTTTTATAGTTTCTGTTGTAAAATTTAAAATTAATACCATCCAATACTATCCATTTATCGATCTATAGTTGCTGAAATAAGCATCTCCCTGTTTGGTTACTTCCATTCTGAGTTTGATTATTCAATTTATTCATTCTCCAGAAATGGTTCTCCGCATAGCATATTTAAAAGATAAATTAAGTTTCCTTAAAAAAATGAATCATGCGATGTACTTCTTCGTTCTTTTGCTTTTTATCAGTTGAATTGTGCAGGAACCTTTAGAAACTGCTGTGTAAATATTTCCGATTGTAAATTACTCATCCCATTAGTCAACCATTATAAACTTGTTTTTCCTCCCTGAACTAAAGTACTCTACCCTTGCAGAAGCCACGCCGCGTGGTCACACTGTTCAACAAAGAAAAAATTGCAGAGATAAGAATACCCGTTCTAAATAGATTTCGGGTGTCCGAACACGAAAATAACACTTAAAATTGTCTACAGGCTGAAATTTTCGAGTTATTTTGAAATTTTCATTCAGCATATTATGCTATTGGAATACAATTGTACAAATAGCAGTTAATAAACGGTGCCTTTTATACACGTCGACTTTTGGCCTGCAGCTTGTGGTGGACGTCCTGAGCTGAGCATCTCTGAGGATCATCCTGCAAATAACCTGCTGGCATAGAAACTGACCACTTTCCTTAGTAACGTTGTTCCATTGTTGAAATATCCTGATGGAGTTGCTCTCCTTATTCTTCAGTGAAAACCGCGCATTTTGCCTGAAAAACATCAATGTGTGAGATGTGAAGTGCAGTGTTAGTGACAGGCTGTATCCCATTTTCTTATCGGCAGATATGAGTTCTTCCCCTAGGTCTTTGTAAATTTCAGCACGAAAGTTGCTCAAGAATTGTGTACAAACATTCCGAAGAAATTTCCAAGCATGTAGCTCATTAGGATTGTGAATTAATTTAAACTGTTTGTCTTGCAAAAGCTTGCGTATCTGGGGACCTACAAATACACCCTGTTTGACCGTTACCGTACTTAGGCGTGGAATTTTCCGACGTGAGCATTCATATTTATGGGCATTTTTGTTAGGAGCCTGCGCGAATTGCTTCATAAGTCCTAGTTTCATGTGTAACGGTGATAGGGCAATACTGTTAGGGTTCACTAAAGGTTCGTTTGAAACATTTTTGGAACCAGGAATCAAAGTTGTTCGTATAAGCCATTCTTTCTCTGTGTAATGAGCGCGCCTCGCGCGGCTATCCCACTCCCATGCACACAGTATAGCAACAGTACTTTGTGTACCCCACCATGTAAACCTAGCCCAATAGCTATTAGTTTGAAATCACCAAATACTAACCAAGATGTTCATTGTAGTTTATACGATTCAGAATGCGTTGATATATTGAGACGATTTTTTACCTTGGGCTGCATAAGTGACAGGAATTGATGATGAAATTTCAGTACTGTTATGCAACAGCACAGTCTCCCGGCTTGTTTTCGATAAACAATCTCCAATCGTCTGCTATGTACGGAATTTTTTGTTTCAGTTTCAAACCTTCAACATCATTGCAAAATATTAAGTCATCGTTACGCTAAAAATTGTAGAAAGTTCTATTTGACGATCACGCGAAGTAGATATAACTTCATCCTCTAGGAGGTTCCACTGCTGTAATCTGGGTGCTTAGAGTTCAGCTTTAATCTTTGGGAGTTCTAAATCCCTAATCGGGTCATGAAGTTCATCTTGTGGGATTCTGTGTGTTACAGGAGGCACGTGTCAGTTCAAATGGTGCATCAGCAACACTGGTGCTTGTAACACTTGCTAACACAGCGAGTTCAGTTCCATTATCCTTCTTATCACTGTCTGTCGGAATGTTAGCGTGGGGATCAGGGACAGGCAATCCTTCTCAATGGGCCACTGGGCGAATGACATGACATCACAAGGTATTCAATATTCCTCTTCTATCGGCGAGCAAACCAAAACGCATGGAAACTTTTTTCCCATACATCCAAGCATTCAGGGTTGATGAGCACTTCGTTCGACAAACGTGGGGAGCTCAATTCTTTTCCTGGTCTCCGACACTACACTCAAAGTATAGTACATATGCCTTTTTCACTGCAGCAGTCAATTGCCCCTTTTCTGGAACCACAAATAAAATCAACGCATACCTAGCAAAAGTTTTCCGATGAATTGACAAGAAAGCGTAGCATTTCTTCGCATTCAGTGGGGCACAAAATTTATGTACAATGCACTAATTCGCTCATATAGTAAGTCACTGTTAAACAAAACAAATAAAATTACGAAACACGCGGTGAGATGAAGTTGTCCACTCTCTAGCTTGTACAAGACTGAAGCCGTTGGCCCCTGGAACCGCTTTTTACCGCAGGATCACGTGATTTATGAGACGAACGCTGATAGAAATGAACGACAACGAGTCTGTTTTTCTCTTCCTTTATTTTTTCGCCAGTCGCGTTTACGTGGCCTTTCTTAATTATAACGTCCTATAGCGTTGTATACAAAATGCAAAAAGGGAAATTACGCAAAACGCTCAACAAGTAGAGAATTTGAATGGTAATTTTCTTGTTCAACGACCCAAAATTTATAAAGGCGTCTACTTGCATTTCAGTAAAAAAATTTAAAATTTGTTCAACAGTGTATTTGATCATTGTTGCGCACACTGTGCATACGTCGAAATGACAGGTCTTAGTCGCAGGGGTTTAGTATTTGTTTAGATATTTAAAAAAGATTCTGTAGACCATCATTGGCATTGTGACTTCCAATGTTGCTTACTTCTATGGTCAATGTTTCAATCACTGAGTTTTCAAGATATGATCTCTTATGTCAGATTACATTAAAGCATAAGAATGAGTCCCGAGCTGATAGGTAGGCCTTCGTTTTGTTGAAATAGAATAGTTTTTCTGTAACGGGCAAGCATTTTGGAGTCACTGCTATCCTGTTTTCAAGCACCTCTGACTTTCCTCTTCAACTTTTATCCTTTCCTGAATGTTCCTTCTCAAGTTACAGTTTCTCTGCGCAGGGGGTGTATTTGGAAACATACTTCTGCACAGATACGAAACCTATACCTATACCTATAACCAGTGTTGGGCACGCAACTTTTAAAATGTTGCGGCACAACCGCAGCACCACAAAAAAAGTTGCGACGCAACCGCAACAGCAACTTTGAAAAGACCAAAGTTGCGATCGCGACCGCAACTCGCAACCGCAACTTTTTAATTATTGAATTTGATTTTAATTGAATTTTGTTCAATTTATTTTGCGTATACATTGCAATGTATAAAAATAGTATAAAGATATTTAAAATAGTGCATTGTTTTACTAAAAAATTAAAAAATCGAGTTAATGTGTGGACGATTTTTTAGTATCTTGATATTGAATGAAATATAAAGATACTGAAAGAAACGTTTCATATGTAAATATAGCATGAACAATAAAATTAATTCCATTTTTTAATAATAATGATGTTGAAAAGGTACTATAGCTAGTAGCTATAATTTTATAGGAGTTCCGTATATATGACAAAAAATCAGAAAACAGAAAAGTGCAGAACATTTGAACAGCCCATACGACGGATAAAGAAAAACCATGCATTTGCTCCTGTAATGTATGATATTGCTCTGCATTTTGTTGTTCCTCTGTTAAGATTTAATACTGGTTCATGATCTCAATGTGACAATGTCAATGCACTGTAATGACGATCAATGTTGCCTTTCAAAAATGTTAACATTTAAAAATTTTGTCTGAAAGCGGTATCGGCGTGTTAAATTGGATGAACGAAGCGACAAATTTACTTGAAGGTTATATAATGAGTTATTTAAAATATACCTATTACTGTGAGCAAAATGTATTTGTATCATTGTATCGCCTAATGCTAATAATAAACAGTTGCCAGACGGGTTGTACCCTGTGCGCTTTAGTTTCAAACGAGTATGAAACGCGTTTTAACTCTATCGAAGTCATTTTAGAAATTAAATTACCATCGTGATGTAGCGGTTGCGAGTTGCGGCCTGACACGTCGAAAATTGTTGCGATCGCAACAGATTCACAACTTATCAAAAATTGTTGCGGCGCAACCGCAACCGCAACAGAAAAAGTTGCTATCGCAATTGCGGGCGCAACTTGTTGCGGTGCAACTGACCAACTCTGCCTATAACGTACCACTGCCTAGGCCTTTCATTTGGCTACTAGGCCGATCAAGAATGTCGAAGTAACACTGATTGTCCACAGCTTCTTGGTTTTTACCCACTTACCCACTTTGTGTTATGGTTTCATCGGAAGCCGCGCCTAAAGGATATACAGTACCTGTGCTATGGAACAACTGTTGCGATATAAATGTATAATTACTTAAATTCTCCTAAAAGAACAAACAAACCAACAAACAAACATCGGTATCTAAGGATGCTTTATTTCCAATCAAGCCTGATACATATCATCTGGTGTATTAGTTTTTCAAATGCCTTATAACTAACACCATAAAGAGGACACCATGACAGTTTCCCTCTTAAAGCCGGTACGCATTTCCGACACCTGGGTTGAGTGGGGTATTGTGCTTGAGTTTTCCCTTATACCCAACGGGGAAATCGCCGCGCAGCGCCTGGATTCGAACCCTCGACACCTTCATGGAAGGGCGATGCCTTAACCACCGTGCCACGGACGACGGCCTCAACACTGCTCGAGGGTGGTACTGTCATGAGCATCCTATGACTTCATCTGGGCTTCTTCTTCGAGTTTTCTTTAAATTTTTCCCTCGGAACTAAGTTATCTCAAACTAAGGCATCTCCTGAAGAACGTCGACCTGAACGTGTTGAATCTGAATCTGCAAATGAATACGTGTTTGCCCTCCACTGTTCGTCCTCCACTTTCGAATCAAGCGACATCAAACCCACGCGGTTTCCTACAATAAAGGATGTTTTATTCCAATCAAGCCGCATACATATCATCTTGTACACTGGTTTTTCAAACGCTTTTAAACTAACACCATTACGCGCAATGACGGTTACCCCCGGTCAAGCCGGACTAATTTCCGATACCAGGGTAGAGTGGGGAATGGTGGCTGAGGTCTCCCTTTTCCTAATGGGGAAAATCACCGGGCGGCACTGCCGTGATGCACAGAGTCCAATATCGCAGGATTTCTACCCCGCCCACCCCTCTCCCTCCACCTCCGAGTAGTTACAAAAATGTTAGGTTAGGGTGATTTAGGTTAGGTTAAATTAACTTAAGTTAGGTTAAGTAGGTTAGGTTAAGTTAGGTTAGGTTACGTTAGGCCAAGTTCAGTTAGTTTAAGGTTAAGTTAAAAAAGTTTGAGAATCCCTGTCCTTGAGTGCCAAGATGGAGGGTCGAATGACCAAACACCAGCGGTCGTTGTCATAACTTATTATAATGATTTAATGCAGGTTAACTTTGGTATTCCGCTGTGGTATCCACTTACCAAGTACTTGTTGTGGTTATAATGCAGTGATTAATAATAACTGTATAACGAACAGATAGGTTAAAAAACCTCAGTAGTACTACATAGTTTAACCTAATCTACTAAACCTAACTTAAGTTAATTTAACCTAACCTAAATTACCCTAACCTAACATTTCTGTAGCTACTCGGAGGTGGAGGGAGAGGGGTGGGCGGGGTAGAAATCCTGCGATATTGGACTCTGTGCTGCCGGGATTCGAACTGGCGACACCTTTGCGTGAAGGGCGCGAGCTCTTAACCACTGGGTCACGGCGATCACACGATTACCATTCAAGACATCTTCTAATCTCTCTTCTTCTATTTATGGAATTAGAATTTAGTATTTTCTGAAGATTTAATGGTAGGAATTTATCTTTAGGTTATTGATTCATTTAGGCATATTTTCATGTACGATAGTGGATTTGTAAGTCTTTCCATACCTCAATCAAACAAGTTTGTTCAGCTGCAGGTAGTTAACATGCGAGTACCAGTGCTGGGTGGCTGCGCCGAGGGCAACCCATCAGCAACCACTGTGTGGGCTGGTCGTGTGTAAAGTATGTTATTCCAGGCGCTTCACCCTAGGGGTGTAAGCTGCCGCTCTAAATGAAAACAAGTTTAAAATATGAGCTGTATGCTTCATTTGATGACGAAAAGAGAAAATCAAACGTCGTCCGACCCAGGAACGTAAACGATAGAATATGCCGCAACGTTAGAATAAAATTACTTTACAGAAAGCAACAGACTAATGGAACCATCACGTTTGGTAGAAAATACAGATTCAGCTACAAGTCGAACACTCTCCTTATTGATCGTAGCGCCTACAAGTGTTTTCAACTGATCCTTACCACCTGCGATCGAGAGCTGCGATTAATCAATGATTTCGTCAACTGCGGGTCGTTTCTACATCGAAACCTTAGTCAAACTGTCCCGCTGTGCGATCAACGTCAACTAACTTTGTTTATGGTCGTCTCAGCTGAAAACGAAGGACGAAGAACAGCAACTGAGGATACCAGACCTGAGTGCAAAGGTAATAGGCCGCCGTCACACGGAGACCAAATGGTAACGTTTCATCATAATCATCTACAGTCAGCGGCACTAGTCGGTCTGTCCAGCGCCACGAAACCGTCAGATTTCAGCCTTAGTTTGACCAAACTGGTCTCAAATTAAGGCTGAAATCTGACGGTTTCGGGGCTCTAGGCAGACCGAGTACGACTGCTGACTGTAGAGGATCATGACGAAACGTTACCGTTTGGTCTCCATGTGACGGCGGCCTAAGGCAGCCTAAGGAATTAGGTAAAACAAGAGACTTGACTCGTGCAGTCAGGTGCTCGTATTAGGTGTTGAGTTCAATTATTGAATTAAGAGCTCTACGAATTTCTAAAACAGTGAGTCCAATTTTCGAATAAACACCGCAAAGAATCGCAGGTCTTCAAAAGCCGCGATACGTGAGGTATCAGCGACACCATCCATGCAAGTTCCAGAGGCAAAGCTCCTTTCGTGAGGTCCAGAAAACATCAGCTGGATCTACTTGCTGGGAAGGGAGACCGCCCTCAAACTCTTCTTGAGGCGATTGCGGGATCTAGTAGCTTGAGCCGGGTTGACCTGGAGAGGTTTTCGGAGGCTAACAATAATTCTTGAGGTGCGAGGTTTACTGGGTCACGAGACTCCATTGGTCGCACATTCACATCAAGATCAGGCTCGGCGTCAAAGACATGTACTCAGGCTCTAAAGAGTCTCATAGACTCAAAGAGACATGGACTCAGACTCAAAAGAGTCTCTCGAGACGACCATCATCACAATGTGCGATCCCAATGAATGTGCAATGTGCTCTTGACCAGGTGCAGAACGAAAAAAGACTGGCACGAGGCAAGTTAACGTCAAGTATTGCATTATTTAAGCTAGACGCTGTAAACCAGTTGTTCAGGTTAAGTTCTAAGCACCTATAAGGGAAAGCACTTCGCGATCCCGTCTCGTGCCAGTAAAACGTGATAAAGGGGATAGTGGGAATTCCTAATTTTTTGTTTCTATAATATAATTAGTGCCATTATTGGTACAATCATTTAAGTAATTCATATAATTATTTATGGTTATGATAATTAAAATAATTTTATAATTCATAATATTATTTTCCCTATCATCCCTGATAAGCCACTGCGCTCCTGATAGAGAGGTTGAGATAGGTTTACAAAGTGATCTGTTTATTCTGCAGCGTTGGCATGACTCCCTACCCCCAACCACGTTGCAATATTAGTTTTAAGGCGTCAGAGCAACTCAGGCGGGCAGAGCAATAATATCCGATCCATGCCGCGTCTGCCGCAGTAGCCGAGATCACCATGGAATGCGCTACTGTCTGAAGTTACTGCGTTTTTCTTAGCATTGTTAACGAGCACTACGTAAGTGATCCCTTAATGAGACTCGCATACCTAATTGTTTGTGTTGATATAGATTACAATTCTTATTTTTCCCCTATGTACATCGGTACCATAGTGCTCAAAACATGATTTATAGATCTGTGCACTTACAAAAGATAAGTTTCCTCTCGCCTCCAGAAAATCCAGAATAATAATTAGCGTAATTTACTTATATCAATACTAAAACTATACTCACCCAAGGAGGCAAAGAGACATGGTTTTTAAATGAGTTCACTTATATCATATGGTATAATTTATCACTAGATTTAAATCATTTTCTTTCAAGTTGCAGAATTCTTAGGCAAACTTACAAATCTGTACAGCGCGCATGGCCAGCCGCAAGAGTTGGCCACTGTGAGTTGGCTGAGTTGGCTCACGGCTCAGTGTCTGTTTGCTAGTGTTGGTGTGTGGTAGTGGCACTCTCTCTCTTTGCGGTTCAGGTGTGCCAAGTGAAGGGAACCGCTTCATCCATTAACCTTGGCGGAAATTTCAAACTAATAAGTTATTATGAGCACTTGAGAATAAATCTTCTACTTCGTTTTTCTATATCCGTTGGTGGATAGAGTCCGTAAAGTCATGATGTAATAAAATGAAACTTCATTGTTGGAGGCTGAGTGCGCCAGGTAGACCAGCATACTCTTACCAGCAGCGCGACTGGGCGACCATGGTGGGCTGTGCCATCCAACCATTTGGCTCTGCTTCTGAACAATGACGAACAACGATTTGTGTTGACAACTTGCAGTTCACAAATATAACAAGGTGAATTTTTTTGTACTTCATCGCCCGAACTCAAACTATAACGTTAACTCTGGGAAGGGAAACCTTTATGCTTATTACCTTGGTAAAAGCCATGGGAGAACTGTTCGGATAAAATAGATCAGAAGAAGAATTTCAGAATCGTATACATTGTTATTGAAATCGGTCGTATATTTTTCTCGTAAACGTTGCTACTTTAGCGTCTGAGTCAGCGACATCAAAGCCGAGTTCCTCCTCTCCCCCTTCCCATCAGCGCTCATTGTCTGCATGTCAGAACTTTGTTGAAGCCTGCAGTCGAGTAAATAAATCCACAAGCAAATCACGCCCCAACACTCGGCTCAACATTTTGCAGCTCAGCAAGTATCATAGTTTTAACCATCTTTAAAATACTGGCGAACTATCATTTTGGTATAGACCTAGCCTATTGACCATTTGTTCACAATTCAAGCGAAGCGTACAATTCTTCGATTGGCATCGACCAGAACACACGATGGTGTTGAATGAGAAGCTAACGTTAGTAGTTACGACCTGCTGAATGGAGTTTATGCAAACCACTCATTGTTTTCAGCATTCGTTTCGTATAATTATCAGGCCGCAGTTGACGGTAGCAGAACTGGCCGCTCTCTAGACCTCCCGCTGCCGGCCATCGTGGCGACCGCGATATCGCAAGTCAGTTTCGAAATTTCCTGCACAGGCCTTTGCCTGTAAATTTTGGCAATAGAAGCTGGGCGATGTTGAGCCCGAGCACTTTCTCCAAGATAGTTTTCAAAACCTTTGGTATTGAAGTCGTTAAATGCAGCATTTATTGCAACGTTGAAAATCTGTCGTTTGAGCGTTGACTCTTCGGTTTGGGAAGTCTAATCCGTCAGTATTTATTTACTTCTTGCTGATCGGTTCAACATCATAGTTTTCAAAAAATTTGCAACTGTTGATAATAAATTCGTTCCAAGTTCTAGAGTTTGATATCGCTTCTAGGCTCGTAAAGCTATATCTTTAAATTAGCAAAAGATTGAGCTTATTTTTTCTCATCCATCGGGATTATAAATGAATCTGTGATTAAATAAAGTTGCTATAAAATGACACTCAATAAAGCTACAGCGGCGGATAAAAGTACTAACGCACGTGAGATCAGACGTTCATTGTAGATTCAGTTGGCCAACACACACTCTCACAGATGATCCAGTTTCAAATGGCTAAACTAAAGATGTGATATGTACATAAAATTTTTCAAGTATGCAGGTTTTATTCAGGGTGTCCCCAAAATATGTACAAATTCATTCACGGATGATGACTCATGTATTGTTTGTTTCACTTCAGGCGCAACTAAGTTTTGTTTTATGATATTTAATTCTCATAAATTTATAATTCATTTGATTTAGCCCATTAGACTTGTATCTGTATCAAACTCTGTATCATTGTTTGGTTGTTTGCGTATCAAAACTAAATACATAAGTACTTAAGCAGTCAAAGAGCGAGTGTATTTTTTTTTATGGGACACTGTGCACCTAAATTATCTATGGTGCAAGACAAATGTGTTCAACTAAACAATTTTATATTTAATGTTTGGTTGCGAGGCTTTTATTCTTGATCACTGCCCAAACACGGTTCGTAAGATCAAATTTAGTTTTGTAAGTTGGTGGTGATATAATCGCTTATTCTTTAGAGCTCATTCTTTCAAACTATGCTAGATTCCTCGTGTTTTCTGATTCTTTCTTTCTGATTGATCTGATTCTTCTGTGTCTGTCAGAGATTTTTAATCGGTGTAAAGGTCCAGCGATAGGCTTGGTTATTGTGGGACATTGATTTGATTTTGTATTTTAATCATTAATCTCTCTTTTTCATGTGTTTGGGTCGTTATCGTGGTGGAACGTCCTCTTGCGATTTTTAAATAAACTCTATGCACTTGGGATGAGAGTCGGGATGAGAGGGTACTCATCGGTTCATCTTCACCCTTTCTCAGTATGTCTCGATGTTACACACACTCCGATTCTCCGTGGTGCGACTGACCTTGACGAGTTGGTGGTGATTGTGCCATTATCATTAATTTAACGAATAGTTGAGCCAACGGTAGAATTTGGTGAATTTGATTTGCCAGAAATATTTCGGTATGAAGTTCCTTCCGAACAAAATTTAGTGATCTATTTCCAGGGAGATTTCGGAATTTCTTTTACCTTAGGCATGACTTGTTTGAGGCGGCTTTGTGCAACGATGGCTTATTTGTAAGTGACCAGGCAATTTTTACCGAACCACAAACATTCTTGTGCTACAAGCGTTTGGAATGTTGAAGAATTTGTTTGCATACATAGTAGTGTTACCAAATAGTAATAATTATTATTATCAAATCATTGCATTTAAATCGTTGAATATTTTTGGCATTTACAAAACATACTTTTGCTGCAAATGAATGTGGAAAATCTGTTGTTCTAATTTTCTCTTTAGTTTAATCTTGAAAAACTTTTCTGTCCGAGTGTCGGATATGTTGGCCTAAATACAGTTTAATAAACTATTAAACGTAAAATCTTATGAATGTAAATACTTGTATGGTATGGTACTACTTCTCGTCTACTTGTTTCAAAATTTACGTAGGAGATCATTAACTACACGATGCTCTGCTTTTGTAATCTGTTTTTGACACACAATTAAAAAAATTTAAAGTAGAAGTAACTGAAAGAAAGGCAGTTTTTCAGTTCGTAATAAATGTAATTACTGCGCTTTGAAAAGCCCAATTATCGGTTATATTAGCTAGTAAGTGACTGAGTGATCTTCAAGTTTAACATGAAATTTCTATTCAGTTGTGTCGACTGTATCGCACCAAAAAAGAAAATAAGATGAAATTCGTGTAATTCAGATTTCTAAAACAAAAACTTAATTTGAAGACTAATAATCTGAAGACTTACTTGGCAGGTTGCTCGGAAATGAACGTATAGCAATTGAATAGTTTCCTCAGATCTTGGATGTAAATTAATGAAATAATTATATGGTTTCCCTAGTAGAAAACCTGTTGTGCACTCTATAAAATAGGTTATTGCTTCGTAAAGAACTGATGTTTTAGTGAAATTTTAGCACATTAATTTTACTTAGAAGCAACGTTAAAAAAGTATGATTTTCCTACAATTGTGTCAGGAATCCTAGACTAGAAAGTAAAAAAACAAAGGAGGATGTCATTCATGATTAGAGGAAATTTTGGACTAGCTCATGATCTTGTTTAGTGAAGTAATCTCATGCTGTCGTCTAGTAAATTCTTTAACCCGTGCTTCTTATAGCACTTCTTAGCTGTGGAGCTACGACTGACGAAGAGCCGTCGGAGAATTACGTCACGAGACCGAGAAGTTATCGAACCTTAATGTCATCTTCAGCTCTTCAAAGGAATTGTTCATGGAAAATTCCAGTGCCTCGGACGTGACGTGGGATACAGCGTTACTGGTACTGACTTTCCGGCAGTCGAGCACTACGGAAATGTTACTAACAAGCAAGCTGGGGTTGAGCCTAATGATGCATTTACATTGACACTCTTTTTGACCCTCACATCCTTGGGTCGAGGGGCAAGTGCACTTTGCAAAAGGGTGGCGAGTGTTCACACTTAAATTCACGCAGTGCAGAGCACTGCAGGCAGGCATAAGAGAAGGCTCAGTTGATTTTTAGACGCGATAATGAATGGTGCAGCGCTCCGCGCACAAGATGTTCTCGTCAAAAGTTTTTTCTTCAATGTTTCAGTTTTTACACGTTTTACTAGAAATTCGTCACAAACATTCATGGTTGAGGTAGAGCTCTATCAGTCTCTCAACACCTGGGCGTGTTCAAACGTATTCTGATGACATGCTGCAGGTTACGGTGCATTAACCTCACACTCTCACATCAAGGCAGCGGCTTAAGCTAGAGTGAGTGACGGGTAGAGTGTTGAAAGGAATGGCAAGGGAGAAAGTCAAAGTGAGCCTTACTTTGCCCGGCTGCAAGCCCGGCAGAAGTGTATGTGTCCGTCACACCGCTCTCAGAGTGTCGAAAAGAGTGTCAAAGTGAACGCAGCTTTCGAGTTTAGACACTGTCTTGTTAAAACTCACCATAGGTCATTTGACCTTCGTTGTAACTGAAATGAATGTAATTGTATATCAACGACCAATTAATTTTGTTTATAGTTATTGTTTACACATCGATTTATGTAAAACATTTGTCATTAAAACTGTTCAAACGACAGGCCTTTCAGTGTCCGAGGATTGTTTCTTATGACTAGAATGCTAGGGTGAAAAGTTCTAAATATCACTTAAAATATGACTCAATCTCAGGGCAAGAATGATCCTTGAAGAAGAAATGTATTTCTGTCTGATGAAATAGAGAAAGGAACTTGAGATTACTTCTCTCAACGAATAGAGTGTCTAGTAATAAGCCGTGTGTGTAGTTGTCTAAGCAGTTAAACTTAACCGACTTTAATTGCTCGTATAAATGTTAAATGACCAAAAAATGTTATTCGCTCATCAAAGCCAGAAAAAACCACAGTTGGTTGTCATTCTCTGGCGGAAAAAAATGTCAACTTTCTCACTTAAAGTTTGCCTGTAACATTTTGCCTAGAATGATGTTTCTGGATATGAACTAGAAAATCTTTTCAAACAATCTGCTCAACTCTGATTTATCTGGTGGTTTAAGTTCGATAAAATCAGCAAATTTTTTGGTGGTGTTTCTTATTGTTGGCTCTCCAGGTAGGTGCAACCTGTATTTTTATTTATTTATTTATTTTTGAGTTCACACTGAGAGAGTGTTGAAAAGAAAGAATGTTGAACGAATGTTGAAAGAATGTTGAACGATTTTGACAGTATCTGTAAAGATACTTACTTTCTTTAAACATCCTCTGAGACTGAAGAAAAAATCGCAAGAGTTAGTTTTGCTGTTTTTTACATACGTGCATATCCTAATTCTTGAATTGGTTGCTGTATTCCATAATGGACTTGCGAAAACTTTAAATTTTAGGTTTCACTTCTAACTGTAGAAATTATATTGAACTTCCATCACGTATTTGAAAACATTTTACTATTTTGAAATGCATTTTATGTAATGTTCTGATTGAACCTCCCTAAAGATTTGGCGACGTGCAGTGTTCTTGAATTCAATCTAATCTGGAGCATGCAAACGCTCTCACTTGTTCGGGCTGTTTTTTTTTTCCTGCGCATGCGCTTCAGCGACTGCAACAAACACCTGTCGAAAGTTACCCTGGTGTCTCAAGTGTACGACTCAGAAGGAATTTTTTTTATAACCGTGACCACGAAAAGAAAGTTAGTGACCTTATATACTTTTTTCTGACGTCCGTCATTGGTGCATAAAATTTGGGTCTTGATGTTTGTGCTTCTTGATATTCTGATCGTGTAGCGGGAAACGTGATCTGTACTCGCAAACATTTTTCATTAAAGAACAGTGGCTGAGGGCGGAATAACTCAATCTTGTGGAGGAGGTTCAAGTTATGACCGGATAATTTCAGTTTTTCCACATTTTAAGGGCCTATTTTACCCACTCAAAAAAAACATTCAAATGTTACTTACTAAGCTAAGGGCTTTTTATAACCCAGTCATCGAGTTAACGATAAATCTTCGTGCATTACTGGAGGTTACTTACAAGAGAGGGTGGCCATTCATGTATTAGTAATCCTCAGTTTTATTTTAAAGTAAACTACTCGATCTCAACTCGATATGATCTTGTAATACGCATCAACAAAGGATACTTTTTCGTAAATGTTTGAGAAGCTTTGATCTCTCATTTACGTTCGCATTTGTCCAATGTTGTTTTGTAGTGCCCTATGTTATCGATTGAGTGAAGTTTTTTTTTTAAAGTGACTCTCGCATTTCGCTCTCTCAATATAGTTACATTATCTCTTATATTGTCTCGTTTCTTCATTTACTTCACATTTTTCATGTTGATCTTCAATTGTATTATGCCAATATTTTCCTCTCCAATGCGTCAAAGTTACGTAGTGACATGAAAATATCGGAGGACATTGCCTCGCATGCCGTACCCGGCCGCACCCACGTCAAGTTCGCACATTCTGAGTGTGCGTGCGCTAGTCCGTGTACGTGTACGGCTCGTCACCACCACCCAGAATCACTACCATACGCATTTCAACAGCTGCCACATGTCGCTGTGTGACATAATTCTAGTGCGAACATTCATTTTTCTATAGCTCTATCATATAAGTATCATTTAATGATAAAATAAAATACATTATGTTTCATTTTACACTTAAAAGTCACTGCGGTTTTAAACGACAAACATTATAATTTGAGTTACTCCCATGCGCACTTCAACAGCTGCCACACTTCGCTGTGTGACTTAACTCTAGTGCTAACATTTATTATTCTATAGCTCTGCTATATAAGTATCATTTAATTATAAAATGAAATACATTATGTTTCATTTAACACTTGAAAGTTACAGCCGTTTTACA
>JACJUY010003113.1:34877-64031 GCA_014220935.1 Platorchestia sp. MABIK | reverse complement strand
TGCAGTCAACTATCAAACTGGATTATACTCTCCATTCCCATGAGAGAACCATTGAGCTCTATATTTAATGAGTGATAGCTTCGTCATGGAGCAACCTTACTGGCCGCTCTTATACCGGCTTCTCGCTGGGACTGCAATTCGTGCCCCTATTTGTGTTTACCATTGCGGGTTGTTACATTTCCCTTACCCTCTCCTACTGAGTATCGAATACATGACAGTCCGTGTCACTCCGACTACTTCCTACGCCCCTGCTACCTCTCATGTTCCTCTCCTGACGTAGTGCCCAAAATACTCGCCACGCGAATGATGCAGTGACGTCACTCGCCATGCGCAGCTCGGCCTTCACTTGCCATTTTTTATTTAAAGTCACTTTCTCTTTTCCCGCCTGCATGAATGCCACCATCTCACGCATCGAGTGATCCTAGCGTCCACCAACAATTACTAGCTTGATTTTGTAATGAGCTGCACAGCAACATGGCACGTGCACACCTCGTGGCTAGCGTTAGCTCAATACTTCTGAAACTCCATCTGGTGCATCTTTTTTGATCAATTTTGTGGTAAATGCTCAACGATGTCTTTTCGGATCGAAATTTACATGTGCTTCAAAGTTGACTGTCGTTACAATCAAAAAATCATTTTACCACGATTAATTTCCTGCCTGAGAAACTGAGTCAGTCATCCTTATAATATGGTCTCAAAAATAAACAATTCGCGATCGCAATGCAAGTAGCTGCCACATTGTCCCGTGTAGTCGCCACCAAGGTCTGTCAATTACTTTGGTCACTTTCTCGGTGCTCGGGACATACAGTACATGCAGAATGGTATCGGCATAAGTGTGAAGCTTGAATAAAGTACAAACATGATATTCGCCTCAATCCGCTATTCCAAAATAATTAAATCACACATTTATGCTTTCTAAAGCAACTCTTTTTATGTTTAATAAGATACGGGCGACGAATTATTTTCAACGATATCAACAATAACTCATTACTGTACATTCTGGCTTACATTCCCGATTCACAGATGTGAGGTAGTACTTTACCGCTAGCTCACAAGGCTAGCAGAGTTCACACTCTCTTGTGTGCCTGTTTTACAGCGTCTTTGCATTGTAAATACTTATCATTGCTGGAAAACAGCTCAAATAATTTTAAAATTTACAATCTATTTGTAATAGTTTTAGTGTTTCAAAAAATGCCATTAAACTTTTTTGTGGTCAACGCTGCTATGATTATTTTGGCGAATGTCGAAAAAACTGCAACAACTGTTTTCTATATTTTTTGGTTTTCGTCCTGTTCCCAGATTTTAGATCCCGTTAGTGAAATAGCGTATGGCTTGCTTTGTGGACAACACGAGGCTCAGGTGTATGATCCGTCCACACTGTGAGACTGCTCTGAAGTCAGGCCAATTTAGGGAAGTTTTCGTGTTAAAAAGTTCCAGCTATCAAAATGCTAAGCTTACAGATACTTTCCCCGTATGTTTAGTACATTTCAGCAGATAATCACAAGTCAGAGACTATATACCTCCCTGTTTTGTCGCTCATGTGTCATCCATCTCGATTAATGCTGCCCGATGTGTTTATTATTCGTAACTTGTGAGTGTGAAAAGTAGATGTTTCTCCTTCTTTTTTAATGTTTTCATTTAATCACAGAAATAGTGTAAATGTGAAATTGTGACTTTGTTGATTTGTAAATTAAAAGAAAAATAATAGTAACAAACTCACTTGGTAAACGACACAAGTGCGGGAATTCCTATTTTACCATCGGTTAAATTATCGGGCTCATTAACGCTGTAGGAGCGGCTATCAGTGATGAACATTTATGATTTAATTGTTCAAATAAATGAAGTTGGAGACATAGCCTTGGGCAAGTTCAGACTTCATTGAAACGCCAGTGAGTGAGGATATGTTCGATTAAACGGCCCTTTGACGCACAGATTTGATTAGATAATATAAGATTACATTATAAGTTAGTTTATGGCTCCCTAACCACAAAAAAGATGTTTTTAAGAAAAAAGATAAAAGTACCGTTTAGTATAGAGTTGAGGGAATGGGGAATCTGCATATATACAAGCTGTGTTCCACAAAAGATCACACGCGCATAGAAAGTGTAAGTTGGGAACAAGTTCATGAAATAAGATAAAAGTTGAAGAAGAGAGTTATGGATGCTAAAAAACAGGAGAGCGCTCAACCGATAGTTTGTAAAAAAAAACAGGCTGCTTTAACATAAAAGGTATTCCTGACCTACAGCTCAGGACCTTAAATTTTCCCATTGGAACGTTGTTTCCCATAGATACAATAGATGAATCCTCTTGAGAGGTCATAATCGTACAAATATAAGTGGTTTTACACTATTGGGTTTGTGTTATGTGTACGTTACTATGTTGTCAAAAGAGTAATGTATATACTATAATTCGAAGCAAAACACACCCTGTTCCTATAACATTCCCTTGTCTGGAAATACTGAAAAGACCGGGTAGAAATTACGCTAGTACTGCGCTATCCTACATCAATATTGCATGACGCATTTGATGTGTTATAACTATGTTAATAGAACTATGGTGTATATATATATACATATGAACATGTATTTTTAATAAATAGCGGGCATTATTCACATGTCCATTACAAGAACCTCTTTAAACTTTATGTAAATTTTTTTTTGAAAAGCAAAGGATAAAATTTTTTCTATTTCCAAATCAAATGATGCACTTATTGTCTTCGATGTAGTTCTTTCACATTGATATGTCTAAATTTGACTAAACTTTTTAGACCACCTCATTTCCCATTGTATCAAGTTTATATTTGTATCTTAAGTTCCTGAGTTGCACCTCGCCGCATTTTGATAAGAGGTGCATCTTTACACTTGATCCTTCGTTATTATTTGTTCTTAAAGCAGTAACAGAGGTGCTTCTCTACACCTGATCCATTGTTATTATTTTTTCTTAAAGTAAACTATTGTTCACTTCACGACAGCACACGACCTCGCGGCCACAGCCAACGTGCAGGACGCCTTCGTGATCGCTGTGGAACAGCAGGCACGGGAGCGCCTCGAGAGGCTGTCCGCTCTCAAGAAGATCAAGCCCGTGGACATGACCAAGCTGCCTCACCAGGTCAGTCCTGGGACAGTGTGAGGGAGTCGAGAGTCTGTCCAAGCGATGGGGCAACTCAACGTACCTATTTTGACGCGTTGCACACTGTCTTATCTTATTTTGTCCCTCTGGTTGATCTATGAAAAAGTATTTTGTTATGCAATAGCTTCTCTGCATATCTTAGATTTTTCATGAAATAAGGATGATGAAATTTTTTTTAGATTGTTGTATTTTTAAAGTAACTGCAGCATTTTTCAAATTAACCATTGGTCTCGATAGCCCTTTTTCTTAAAAGCGTTGTGCTGTCGAATTGTGCAATTTCTGAAAATGCACAAAAAGTCCAAGAAAGACCACGAACATAAGGTTTCCACGAAGCCAACTTCAAACTTACCAGTCAACGTTTGCGTATTCATTGCTAGTGAGGAAGAAAAAGAAGCGCATTTGCGAGCTAGATAAGAATTAAGTGCTTTGCATTGAACTCAAGGAACCATGTTCTAGCATTCTTCCTTCAGAGACATGTTAAGGTGAAATACAGTAGGGAGTAAAATAATGCACGTTGATTGAATCGCCGGATTCCACATTTCTAAACCACGTACAATTACGAGAAAATTGAACTGAACACATATATACAATGCTAAAAAAAGGTTAATAATATGTCTGAAACCCACAAATATTTAATAGAAAAAATATTTGGAACATGCATAATAAATACGTGGACCAAAGTTTACAATACCCGACTTTTTTCTCGATATTATGCATTAAAATTATTGTAGAATTATGTATTCCAGAATGTTCTTAAACATTCTACTATCTGGCAACTGAACTTTCGTCAGCATTCATCTCCAAGAACGTGTCATTGGTACAGCAGCTCTCGTTCTGAAAGGTCGCAAGCATGGGTAAGAATGAGGACATCAGCCAAGACCTTCGCGAACGTATTGTGGAGCTCCGTAGTAAAGGTTTAGGATATCGGAAGATATGTGCACAACTGTGTCTTCCTATGGCCTCGGTTGGAACCATAATACGAAAGTGGAAATGCTGGAACATGACTCTCAGCAAGTCTCGAACTGGCCGTCCAAGAAAGATTAACGACCGTGCTGCTCGAAAATTGATCCGAACAGTAGTGCAGAGGCCTTAAACTACTTACGAAGAATTGAAAAATGATCTCAAGGCATCTGGAATCGAAGCCTGCAAACACACGATCAGCAGGGCACGACGTCATGAAGGTCTTCGCTCCCACATCCCTCGTAGAACATCTTTTCTCCAGAAACGTTACGTCAAGGCCAGGCTGACGTATGCCAACGACCATTCGAACAAGCCAGCAGCGTTTTGGAACTTAGGATTGTGGTCAGATGAAACCAAAATCGAACTATTTGAGAGAAACCACATAAACCATGTTTGAAGGCAACAAAACGAATAGTATAAACCAAAGTGCACCATACCCACTGTTAAGGAGGTGGCTCAATCATGGTGTGGGGATGGTTCAGCTCATCAGGGGTAAGTAAACTTTACATCATTGAAGGAACCACGAATGGCAGGAAATGTCGTGAAATTTTGGAAGAGCAATTCCTACTTTCAGCTCGTTTGTTAAAATTGAAACGTGGATTGACTTTCCCACGAGACAACGATTCAAAGCTTACTGCAAACGAAACCAAGGAATGGTTGAAGATGATGAAGATAAATATTTTTGAATGGTCAAGCCTATTGCCGGACATGAATCCGATCGAAAACTTGTGGAGGGAATTGAAAACGAAGATTCAGAAGAGAGGTCCCAATAACATCACTGGACTCAAAGAAATTTTCATTGAAGAATGGAATACGATTACACCCAAAACTTGTAAAAGGCTTGTGTTGAACTACTCTAAACATCTGGAAGCCATAAGTAATAATAACGGCTTTGCAACGAAGTAATAATGAACGTATATCTTGAAATGTGTTGTAAACTTTTATTCGCGCATTTATTATACATGTTCCGATACATTTTTTCCATTTAGTATTCGTGTGTTTTAGAAATTTTACAAACCATTTTATACCATTATTCATACATAGTACAATTTTCGTAATAGTACGTGGTCTAGAAATGTGGAATCCGGCGATTTAATCATCGTGTTGTATTATTTTGCCCCCCACTGTGCATAAATTATTTGAAGTGTGTTTTTGATTATTGAGGGTTCTACCATGCATCCAAGGTCTTCTATAAACTCGTGAGCTTCAGTTCCAAGATAGTTCTCAAATGATATACGTGGAATTTCTTAAAAATCACTGAGAGGGATTAAATTGCAAAGGGCTGAGCCTGAAGCCTCTATGTTTTGTAAATGAGTGTCGAATGCTTCGTATACTGGATCAATGCCAAATTACACTTAGCTCGAGGTGTCTTCCTGGTAGAATGTCTGAAAATACTTCAACTTCGCTTGTTAAGCTCGTAATTAGCAGAGCGGTTTTTTTACAGCCCATAGATGATGAAGCGTATTTTGGCAGTCTAGCAGTTTTATTTGATATTCGTGATATTTATTACATTGTGACGCTTTATTGTGAATACAGAATGTACTGGCTTTATGTTTTCCTGTTTCTGTGATTGTACACACCCACTATTCTTATTTTTTTGCTCATTGTCCACTTCGTCCTTTTTGAGCTTTGTTGATCTGTAGGTGGAAAGTTGATGTGGTTCCAGTCTGTTTTGCTCGTACGACCTATCGTAGATATTGTTGATAAGGCTTCTCCGAATTTGCCACCTGCCATATCTTTAGAGATATAATATAACCCTAAAGCCGTGTGACAGTTTCCTTTAAGTATGATCGCAGCAACGGTAGTTGAACTCCACGCTAGCAGTGATAATTGAGCTCTGCCAATTCCTGTAACGGCTTTTAGGCTTTTAGGCCATCGGCGCTTGAGCACTCTGCATTTCATACCGGATGGTAATTTATCTTGAACTGTCGTTGACAATGATTTACTAGACTGCTACTTGTAGATCCAGGCTATGAGTTGAATTAAATAATGAAATAGCGTATGCTATTTTCATCGTGTTTTTTTGTGTGTTTCAACTTCATTTGCTCAGCCTCCTTCCTTGGCTGGATTTCTTCCATTGAAGATAATTACATTAAAACCGAATACTGTGCAACTACTTGATTAGCAACTCGCTCTACCTATGCTGTAAAGCGAGCACGTTGTAGCAGCGAGAGGAGAGTTGAGGAACCCTAGAGCTGGCTGCTCTTCTTATTGCTGCTGCAGTCACTCATATCACTGCTGCTGTTTCTCCTGCACTGCTCTTGCCCCGTGTCGCTTTTGCAATTGATCATGCCGTTGCTGCTTCTGGTCGTGTGGCCTGCGCTGTCTCGGGTGCCGCCGCCGCCGGTCGCTCCCGGTCACGTGCTCCACTGCGTAACTGTGCGCGCCGCTGCCGCTCTCGCTCCACCCGCCGCCCTGGCTCACGCCCCAACTCGGCTGCCATTCATGCTCCTCCAAGATCTTCATCAATTGAAAGCTCTGCGTCACACGCGCTCTTTTAACTAGCTAGAACTGTGAATGCAACTTGACAAAAACAACGCGAGAAGTGTGTCAAGCGATCTAAATTTTGTCCTAGAAATTCAAGTCAGTTTTACGCTCTAGAAACTTCTCTAAGCAGTTCAGCCCGCCACCCGCTGCAAATGTTTCTGAAGAGCTGCGAGATTTACTGTCACCCGAAATAAACTCTTAAAATTGCTTCTAAATGTCATTTTGAGTCATCGTTAGTACTGCTGAGGAATGTTGCAGTCAATTTAAAGTACTCGAGCTGTGAACTACTTTCTTAGAAAAACGTAATCGTAGTATTGATTTGAATACCAATCATCGAAAAAAATTTATCAATAAAATTGGACCTTTGAAGAATTACTCTATTACTTGGTTCCAATGTTTGGTTAATAGATTTAAATTTTATCACTTGTTTGGCAATTGGAAAATAACTTGTAGAGGAAACATTCCAACTATCACATTTTCAGACTCAGGTCTGTTTCCTCACACAGGCCGACGGGGCTTGATTCTGTGACCGAGAGACTTTTACTTCTCTCAATTTATTCTTCTGTCAGGCTTGAATGCTTTGACTTTGTGGATTTATTCCTTCGCTGCTCATAAAATGTTCTGGATGATTTTTGTGGTTGTTGGTCCCACCGTAACAGCTGAACTTTTCAAGTCACTCACCGAGATATTTCTTTCTCTGCTTTCCAATAATAACGTTACCACCATCACTTGCGAAAAATCCTCTTTATGTAAAATAATGACAATAGATTTGAATAAACATTGAATCTAGAAAATAAATTGTAAGAAATTGATAACGGGAAATATTAAACAAATTGGGTTTCTTTCAAATTGGGTCTAATAAATATCAAACCTAGTATTGGGTTTTTAAAAATCAAATAAATATTATGGTTGACAATTCCTCATTCGAATTTCTTATAATAGCAGGTAATTGAGACACTTTGAACCAATGGTCTTGATTTGTGATGAAAAATTATCAACGCACTCTACGACTTGAAGGAAGAAAGGGTAGTTCACAAATTCGACGAAATCATTGCTTATCTGTGAATGATACTTTGAAGATGGCCCGACGCCCTGAGAGGAAATTAGCACTTTCACAGTAAACTTAGCATAAATGGTAAGATTTAGCTATCAAAGGAGATGTGCTCCATTATGGCAAAATTTTGTGGTGTAGTATTATTCTACAATACATGTTATTCACGACTCAGATTGAGGCCCATTTTTTACGAAACATTGTGTAAGACACGTAATAGCATATGAGCGAAACGTCAGACCCTCAAGGCCAACGTTCAAATAGTAGTGTTGCTTTTATTGTGTCTATGGCTCTACTGACTTTAATGACAAAAAAGATAGGTAAACATCACAAAGCCTGTTACAATCCACCCACTACGACGAATAGGTGTTCCAATCCACAGGTTAAACCGAGGTGAAATATATCATACATCTACGGCTGAGGTATATTTCATGTTTTTAATTTACACGTTATTAATTTATTTTAATTTCTATTTAAGGCTTAACCTTTTGAAATAATCTCGCAACTAATATGCTAAACTCACAAATTGTATTCTATAAAGAACATTTTAAACTACCCTCAGTTTCAAATAATAGCCCAAGTAAAATTAAGGAATAATCTTGAAAATGAAACCGAATGACATCTTGAGAAATCGGTGCAAACGAGGAAGACATGACGTGGTTATCACACATTTAGCGACGAAATTATTCGTGCACCCCTCGTCTTTCAATACTTTCTAGAATTACTCAAAAACCAATGTTGCCACAGGCATGAGATTTTCATAGGGTGTGAAGCACATCTTAGTGACAATAAAACGAAGTTTCTAGAACAAAATATCATTTTTGAAAGCTTCAACAAGCTGAACTTTACAAACACGACAAAACAAAATTATGCATACAGTGAGTAGTATTACACTTAATTGAGATTAATCTACCGCTTGAGTACATTTTTAATAATCAATAGCGTGTCCTTTCATCTTCATAACATTCAAAAACCTTTTATTTCCGTTTTTGATAAGCTTTTCCGTAATTTCAGATGAAATATTGTTCCATTCATCAATGGCGATGCGTTTCAATTCCTGAATATTCTTTGTAGTTCTCTTGTTGATATTGACTTTTAATTCCTGCCACAAATTTTCAATGGGATTGAGATCAGGACTCATCGAAGGCCATAGCAGCACATTTTTCTTATTTCTTTGGAGCCAGCTAGTTGCAGAATTGGCCGGGTGCTTTGGGTCATTGTCTTGTTGAAATACCCACCGCCTTCCAAGTCCCAAACTATTTGCTGATACCTTTAGGTTTTCGTTCAAGTAGAAATATAATCATCAGAGTTCATCTTCCTTTCAATTGCAACCAATTTTCCAGTACCCGATGCAGCAAAACAGCCCCAAAACATCAGTGATCCACCTCCGTGTTTAACTTTTGGCACAGTGTTCTTCGGCAGAGAAGCTTCACCATTCTTACGCCAAACCTTCTTCACGTAATTGTGCCCAAAAAGCACAATGGTGTTGGTTTTGTCACTCCATAAAACTCTCTCCCAAAAGCCTCTGTCCTTATCTAAGTGTGACTTTGCAAAGTTCAAGCGAGCAGCAACATGACATGGTTTGTGGAGTGGAGTCCTTCGAGGTCGGCGTTCGTGTAAATTGGTTGCAATTGAAGGGAAGATGAACTCTGATGACTATATTTCTATTTTGGACGAAAACCTGAAGGTATCAGCAAATAGTTTGGGACTTGGAAGGCGGTGGGTATTTCAACAAGACAATGACCCAAATCACACGGCCATGTCTACAACTAGCTGGCTCCAAAAAAAATGAGATAAATGTGCTGTCATGGCCTTCGATGAGTCCTGATCTCAATCCCATTGAAAACTTGCGGCAGGAATTAAAAGTCAACATCAACAAGAGAGCTCCAAAGTATCTTCAGGAATTGAAACGCATCGCCATTGAAGAATGGAACAATATTTCATCTGAAACTACGGAAAGGCTTGTGTAAAAACTATAATAAAAGGCTTCTAAATGTTATGAAGATGAAAGGTCACGTTTTTGATAATTAAAACTGTTCTCAAATGGTAGATTCATCTCAATAAAGAGTAATACTACTCACTGTATGAATAATTTTGTGTTGTCGTGTTTCTGTAGTTCAGCTTGTTAAGTCTTTCAAAAATAATATTTTTTTCTACAGACTTCGAATTATTGTCATTAATATGTGCTTCACACCCTGTGAATATCTTATGCCTGTGGCAACAATAGTTTTTGAGTAATTCTTGAAAATTTTGAAACACGAGGGGTGTACGAATAATTTCGTCGCTAACTTTAGGTCCGTAACTCACTAGTTGTGTTCTTTTGACTAGGTGCAGAATTTAGAGGCATCGCATGAGACCTCTTTGGGAGAGGAATGTCGTATGGAGTTTCGTAAGACTGCGGTTTGGCAATGCTTTCTACATTCTAAAATTTTTTAGAGTTAGTTGAATAAACAGAGAATAAACTTAAGTGGGTTGGTTAACCACTTTGACCATTATTGCTTCTGTGCCTTTGTTCTCGTATTTCTACATTTTTTTAATTCTTCTGTATATTTGTTATCGTCATAACATCAAGGCTCCGATTATATATTTTAAATGTATATTAATTATTACGACATTTTTTATAATTCGTCATCATTAAGAAACTCAAAATGACATATCTTGAAATATCAATGAAGGATCATCGAGTTGATGCAACTCATTAATTTTAGTTCCGATTCAAATTCCAAGAACTTCAAATACACTTGCATTTCGTTCTTAAAACGGAGAATAAACTTCTTGAACCTCATTCTACATTTACTAGAAAATAGTGAGATGAGGACTGCAAAGAAAATCCTGCACGAAAATGAGATACTACTGACGTGAAATATTTTATGTGAACGCAAATTGGAATACTCATCTCAGACTTGATGCCTGTCAAAATAATGGGATCGGAGTTAGGCAAATCAGATCACTTCTCAACACAGATAAGTTTGGAAGAAAATGTTACGGAGGTATGAATGATGCACTAGGAACCACTTCTTTGTCAGAATTTAAGTATGAAGTGAAATTCCGTTTGTAGATGGTAGTTGAGACAGACATAAATATCAGCTCTTTCTCGCCATGCCCGGAAGAGCGCGGTGATGCCTATAGCTCAGAGCAAAGCTCTCGCTATCTGTGAAGCGGTTTCTAAGCCTGTCCCACATGATCACGAAGTAAACGCCTTAACTCACGTATAAATGGCTTGCTAATTACGTACTATGTTGTATTCATAGAAAATAATTTGAGACAATGGTATAAGAAAGAAAGAAGAGAAGTGTAGTTATCTCGATCTAGACTTCTGCCAAAATTCGAGGGCTGATGCTCTGCCTTTCTTATCAAGAGGCATTCACTAAGGCGTCTATCTAGCATCGTTTGATTGTTGTAGCTCTGTAGTTCCCGTAGCATCTTAGGCATATTGTAGATTTTTCGGATAGAGACGACCAAAGCGTCTCCTGGCATCTCATCCCGAAGACACTGTACTTCTTTTAGATTTTAATGGCGTCGGCGTGCTATGGTGAGCTTTGTGAAATAGTCTCATGAGAACCCATTTCTTCTTTTTGTTCATGTGGTTTGAGGAACAAATAAGAAGCGAATATAGTGAGTCGTAGTCTAAAGGAAGCAACATCATTTTCTCTGTTGAATTATTGTTATGTATTTAAGTATTTCAAGCTTTCTCGGGTTTCTAGGAACAAGAAAAAACTACTTCAGAGCGCCAGCAGCAGCAACAGCAACAACTTGCCCAACAACAGCCACAGCAAGACAATCGCTCCTGCTCTAGCCACGCAGCCCAGAACGTAGCAGCAGCAGCAGGCTCTGGAGCCGGGGACACTCCGGCATCAGGGACGAGTCGTCGAAGTAACGGCTTCGAAACGTCCGTAGCAGCGCCGCTCTA
Organism: Platorchestia sp. MABIK; assembly: GCA_014220935.1. Taxonomy (NCBI): domain Eukaryota; kingdom Metazoa; phylum Arthropoda; class Malacostraca; order Amphipoda; family Talitridae; genus Platorchestia; species Platorchestia sp. MABIK. Next base: position 52,494 of record JACJUY010003113.1, on the reverse strand, counting down.
CGTCACTAGCGTACCGAGTTTGGCCTCAGCTGGGCCGGGTGTGGACCAGAGCATCACTCCGCGGGCAAACGGTGAGCGTTTCTTGTGCATAATATTGAAATGTGAGGGCCCCGCCACTTCTACTGATTGATCTTTATTTTTCAATGTAGGTGTTTTCAACCGGGTTGCAAAGTCTTGATTGGGGATTGCATAGCCTTGCCAGATGTTTTTTTGCACAATATTATTCTAAAATAATTATTAATAGAAAAAGTTCCTACTTCTTTTGTACAAGGAATGAGACGTTAGATAAGCTGTTGATAGCAAAGGTCGCTAGGTTTTCAAATTTTTGGGTTGGGTCGCGATTACAAAAAATATGTTACTATGCTGGTGTGAGAAATAAAGCAAAGCTTTGGCCGTGTTCCAATTTTTGGTGGTTAACTAATCTTCAGCAGCCTCTGTTCAGTTCCTGAGTTCAGTTCCTGCTGTGAGATATGGCCTCACTGAAGTAGCGAGATGTAGTCCAGCAGCGGCAACTCAGCAGTGCTTTGAACCATGGTTAAAACTAAGTGCTATGACATGACTCCGATATACAGTCATACCTCACTTTACGAAAAACCCAACTAACGAATAATTCATAATCTGAAACGCCTTTACGTAAAATTTTTTGTCTCTAAATGCGAAAGAAAATTCAAGTTAGGAAATGCGAAATCTCAAAAATTAAAATAATATGCGCTCGGCTTCGTAGCCGCCCGAATTCCCCGAAACTTGTACACTTACACTTGTACATTTGTAGCATCCTGTATATTGTTTTGAAATTGGTGCGATAGAGTTGCTCTCCCAGTGGCTATCTCCCAACACTTCACAGGCCTCTCATTGGCAAGGAGAAAGCTGCATCTCCATGATACCCATGATGCTTTTAGTGTGCCTTCGACCTTCGTTCGTCACGGAATTCTAACACTCATCCATCCACATACGCTACACACTCGCCCTTACGTATCTTGAGCATCGTTGCCCAACCCCAATGGTGTATGATTTGCTTTGCATGTCTCATTCATTTAAATGGCTTAATGAATAATTTTCTTTTACTTTTAACACATATTTCTTATAAAATTGGTAAACTTTTATAACTTTTAAAGGGCTTTGGGGGTAGTATCGGGAGCCTTGGAACGAATCAGGTCTTTTACATGTAAAATGCAACTCTACTCACGAAAAAAAAACACGTTAAGAAACCACTTCTGGAACGAATTAATTTTGTAAGGTGAGGTATGACTGCACACTAAAGTAATGGACGTGTTGTGCTTTCAATGTCAGTTTTTCATTAAAATTAGAATTAATTTAGCTATTTGAGAACAGTGTTGGGGACTGTTATCCAAGTATAGATAGGAAATTTTTAAAATTTTGTCCTACATTTGGGAAAGCATCTTCCAGTTGCTTGAACAAGTCAGCATTGAATCACTAGCCCAGAGTGCTGCGTTGTAAGCCAACAATTTAGCATAATTTGACTACTGCTCGTTCTACTGGGCCAAATCAATATTGGACTATGTCTCGGAAATGAATTTATTGCTGGTACTTCCTTCTTTGCACATTTCTCATGTTATAATTTCTTAGTTTGTCGCTTTTGGTAATTGAAATCTTGTTTTTCATTCAGCTTTAATCTTTTTAACTTGCATTTCTCATCCGACATCGTTTCACGCGAATATTCCTGTTTGTTTTTCTATGTCTCCAATAATGTATCAAACTTTAATTAAAAAATTTAATTTAACCATTCGATTTGAAGTGCATTTTTACAAACGTAAATTAATTCGCACTTCTGCCATTTTTTCAAAAATGTTAGTTTATCGTCATTTTGTAGACATGATATGATGACGGTTCGTATTCAAGATTTAGGTTTATAAACAAGCTGTTATGAACAAGCTATTTACAGGACTGAGTTCGAGCTTTGAACATCTCACAGGGGGACTATGTGAGGGCCCGAGCTAAAGGTTAGGTAGGCTTTTTTTTGTTGCAGTAGAATAGGATTTTGTTTTGTTACGGACCACCCTTTTTTCGGTTCACTGCTGTCCTGTTTTTCAGCACCTACTACTTCCTTCTTCAACTTTGATCTTGTTTCATTATCTTCTTTCCCAACTCACTGTTTCTATGCCCTTTCTGCGTAGATTCCGCGTTTCCTACACTCCATACTAAATGGTGCGTGCCTTCCTCCTTCCTCTTTTTGGATCGCATTTGTTGCTGCGGGTAGGGAGGCTAAAACTAACGACTAATTTAATCTAATCTTTGAACATCTCACTTCAGCGTTAATGTAGATAACAGTAAACAGATGACACATTAGTCAAATTACCTATTATTAAACAAATTCACTTGTACCTGACATGGAGCATTGAGAAAAATGAAAATTTATGGAAGGGGAAAAAAGATGATAAGAAAGCGATACTGTCAAATTTGACGCAAGTTTCAATGTGAGGCTGCCGATTAGATGCTCTCGAAAGTTTTTCTTTTGACTCTGAACCTGTCATTAAGAAACTGAAAGGTATGTTGCCCAAGTCACAGTGAGAGACAGAGCATTTTTGTTATATAATGAAGACAACTCCCGATGAAGGGAATGCCTCTATCACTTACGAGTCGGTCGGTGATGGAGTCCCTAACAGAAGTATGGTCGGGAACTAGTGAGGGAGTTACTCCCTACTCTGCTACCTCATTTCCAGAGTGCCAAAGTGACTGTCCTATTCGCTAGGTGGTCTGTGCTATAAGAAGAAATTTCCCACATCCCCGAATAATGGCTTACGAACTGGTGTGACCTCGCCCTCGTCGTCTCAGCTTAGTTCATACCGAGTATGTTGCTTGAATATCTTCTTATCATGAATGAAGGGTCACTGCATGAAAAAAGAAAGAAAGAAAAAAAAGAAAAACAGTTTATTTCGAATAGAGATGGTACAAAATTACCATCATTGGTTTTTAAAATATCTTAAAGTTAACACACTTAAATGATACACACACACGAGTATTGTAATACCCATGTCACTAGTCGAAAAATGATTGAGGGCATGAACAAGCTACTAATTAACTGCGTTTGTTATAGTCAGTCATTATATTTGTAATAGTTCCCCTAAATGTTAATGATCGCAGTCTTGTCTATATTGTTTTAGATAGAGCACACAATCTACGGTTGGATTAACCCAAGCTTAAACTTAAGGACGTGGTCATTGAAAGTGCGACTGGCTGATGCTCATTCAACTGAGTCATCAGTCATTCACTAACAGTCATGGCCCACTTGGTCTCATGGGCAAGAAATGTTTGATTGCAACCAGACGGCTTCTCCTTATCTCCGCCTGTTGCGCAGCGTATCTCATTGCCTTTGTAAACGGTACTGCTTGCGAAATAGGTGTTGTAATTCACAACTCGGTTCATTTTTAACGGGTGAATGTAACAAAAGCGAAAATTTTAAAGAATGAAATACTGTGCAGTAGGAACTCTTACTATTGCCTCTACATAACTTCAGAGTAGTCAGCAGAGCGTACGTAATTGATAACTATATCGGTGTACTTTTATATCTGCTGCTCTTCGTAGGAGCGAGAGATGATCTGGGTACTATTAACTTGTCTTTAAACATAGCGGCCGCATTTCAAGGTAAAATATATGACTCATACTGGCGCCTCCAGCCTTCAGTTGTTCCCTTTCCCACAACTCGTAATATAATTCCTGAGCTGCTAACTCCAGTCTAAACATCTCATAAGTGAAACACAGGAAGAGCCTAGCCTGCCTCTGCGTGAGCTGGTTTAATAGGTTCAGACCATCGTGTCCATTAGGGAGGATTGAAGAGTATTATTGTTACATTGAAGTCTTACTTCTTAAAGTTATGTCATTAGGTGCTGTAATTTTGAGCAGATAGAACTGTTCGGAGCATGCATTCAGACATTCTTGTCACACCTGCCTGGACTTACGGACTGGCTCAAACCTTCTAGCTTCAAACGTACACTTAGTAGGGAGTAGTGGGAAAAGTAATAGACGGAAAATAAAATTTTACTCAATAAACTGTTTACTTTTAGGCACCAGGCCTAAAGGTAACAGTTTATTAAACAGTAAACAGTCTAGTAAACAGCATTGAGAGACCTAGCGATGAGAGGAATGCACCAAACCGAAAAGTAAACAGTTTATTTAGAACAATTTTCTTTTCCGTCCATTACTTTCCCCACTACTCCCTACTAAGTGTACGTTTGAAGCTAGAAGGTTTGAGCCAGTCCGTAAGTCCAGGCAGGTGTGACAAGAACGTCTGAATGCATGCTCCGAACAGTTCTATCTGCTCAAAATTACAGCACCTCATGATATAACTTTAGGAAGTAAGACTTCAATGTAGCGATAATACTCTTCACTCCTCCTAGTGTTCAAGCACATGAAAGATTTTACATCCAGAATATTCCTCAGCAGTAGAAAACAAATCGTTCCCGAGCAAAATACTACGTGATCATCATTATTGCCCTTGTGCTCTTGTGCTGCAGGTCACGTCATCATTGTTGCACCTGGACCCAATCATTATTATTGCACTTATGCTGCAGGTCACGTCATCATTGTAGCACTTGGACCTAATCATCATTATTGCACTTGTGCTGCAGGTCACGTCATCATTGTAGCACTTGGACCTGATCATCATTATTGCACTTGTGCTGCAGGTCACGTCATCATTGTTGCACTTGGACCTAATCATCATTATTGCACTTGTGCTGCAGGTCACGTCATCATTGTAGCACTTGGACCCAATCATCATTATTGCACTTGTGCTGCAGATTACGTCATCATTGTAGCACTTGGACCTAATCATCATTATTGCACTTGTGCTGCGGGTCACGTCATCATTGTTGCACTTGGACCTAATCATCATTATTGCACTTGTGCTGCAGGTCACGTCATCATTTTTGCACATGGACCTAATCATCATTATTACACTTGTGCTGCAGGTGCCGTCGGTTCTGAGGCCTCCCGCCCACCACCGGACGCTGACGGTGAGGCGTACAAGAGCGGTGACGAGCTCGAGCTGACGCAGGAGATCAGGGGGGATACGACTGACGACGACCTCGACGACGTCGACGCTGACGCCGGCGGCAGGCGCCGAGGACCTCGCCGTGGACGAGGGTCCCGACGCAGCGGCCTAGGACGGTCTCGTGCTGACGAGGAGAGCATTGCGAGGCCCGTCAGCACTGATCGCTCCGAAGACGAGCTCGACCGATCCTCGTCACAAAAATTTGAGGTGAGATTGGCGTTTCACGTGCATTATGAGAGTGTTCAATGTTTGCGATGAGACCTAGCGATGCGAGCAATGACCTATATATTTTAAGAGAGTAAATGCGTACATCGCGCTGCACTGCTGCCGAGCTTTGTTACAGGAGCAGTGAGATGGACGCAGAAGAGGGACATGAGCTACCGCTGGCTTGGGCTTGCCTATCTCCAGTTGAAATTTCTTGTACCATATGTTATCGACAGACGCACACTTAACTCTGGAAGTAACAAATGCGAAGAAAATGCATATGAAGGAAACTGATTTGGTTTTCGTTACCCCCTTTTTTTAAGAAGCATTAAATAATGTATGTATTAAAAACGCTAGTAATCGATCTGCATGCCCTGTCTCATTGGATCATGTTATGGAGTATGAAAATCTTGTGTCTCCTTCAGGTGGAGGGCGCGTGCTTGAGCGAAAGCGGAGAGTCACTACCTGGGACCCCTGAAAAAACATACGGTCTTGTGAGTCACGACCCTCCCGCAATTGTTGGGGGACTTTATGGTGAGGGCTTGGCCCCTCACGATAGCAACAGTAGAGGCCCTACCACCAACACCAGCCTCGGGGACTGTAGGAGCCACGACGAAGGCAAACTTCCCCTCTCAGCCACCAGCTCAGGGGCCAGCTCAAGGTGACCTTACGTCGGCGTGCAAGATCTTGCAAGTGTGACTGTGTGCCTGAAGATCATGTTTAACGTAACCCATTTTGTTGAGGAGTTCTGCGGTCACGGCTCACGTCATAGTTTAGAAGCTCTGTGCATCGTGATGTATATTTTAATGTTGAGAAATTCTCTGCGACATAACACATGTCGAGAGGTTGTATTGGTGAGAGGTGGTAGTGTTAAAGTTTGTGTTCGTTAAGATCGTCTTTTGGATAAAATAAACTCATTTTGCTTGTAGAAAGATTTGAATTAATTACTTGAATGTTCATAGATATTTAATACTGAAGTAAAGCGGTGTTTGGAGTTACTAGCGACTGCGTTGAGAAGATGTGAGAGAGAGACAAGACAAAAGGTCATCTAGATATAAAGCGTGTATTGTGTAGAAAGAGCGAGACAGAAATTTTGCTTGCATCTGAAAGTGACGGATATCAACTCGTTAACGTCCACATGCAATATTTCTGACTTGCATTTTCAAGGAAAAATATTCCATAAAGAGAAATGAGGACATTGTCTGAAGAGAATAATTTTAACAGTGGATGGGTTATTTTTAGAACTAGAGTAGTATATTGGTTCGCTGGCATCTGTGTTAGTTCATTAGTTTATTCTTAGGTACAGACGATGAAAAAAGTACTGATGTATTCTACATTTGGGAAAAAAAATGATAAAGGTTATCACAATTTTAAAGTCAATGTTTTACACTAACATTTAGTAAAATTACCAGTGAAATCCATCAAATATTACATGGAGAAAATCGTAAACATAATTTACCATACACTGGTTCTAAAGTTAGGCTGGACTGAGGTCAAAGCTAGAGCGCAAGTCCTACAAAAAACGAAAAATGAAAATGAGTAAATTCCAGGGATTTCTCTCTGCTAGGGCACGTTATATTCAAGAAATGTACTCGAATTACCTTAGGTAGAGCAAGCAGCAGAGCAGGCAGGGAGTAAGTGCAGCAGCGCAGGAGCACGTGAGAGGGAAGCCCCACGCAGCGGCTCACCTGCCTCACGGCACCTTGCCCTCTCCCGCCGAACTCGTGTTGCAGCTCCGGTGTTCTCACCGTTGTTAAACTCGCGCTGTAGTGTTTGTTGTCCGTGATCGCTTACAGACCCATTTCATCATGTGTCAATGCTGAATGAATTTTCCATAGGTATTTACGCATTGCTCATGTCACTGCTAAATCAAACCCACTCAATTACTTTTAGTGAGAGAAAACATGTTTTGGATGTGAATTGAAGCGTGTCACAGGCAGCACAGAGGATTTTCAAAATTTTTTTTTTCAATCCCGACTATGTACACCGAGTGGCGGTATCTTTGTTCGACATAGTTTAAAAAAATCCGTTTGGGAAATTTCGAAGGTGAAATAAATTTACGTAGGTAATGTTCTACATATTAATACTTTTATAAATTGAACATCATTCTCTTCTGGAAGTTTGGCCCCATTTTTGAGGAAATCGTACAATTTAACTTGAATTTTAATTATTGAGACGATGATATTTACCTTTAATATTCAGTTATATTTTACTCCGCAGGTGAGTCCTAGCTGCACAATTGCATCGTCTATCAGCAGAAAGGCAAGTACCTTTAATTTATAAAAACTTCATTAGTGTAAGCCCTTCACTCCTGCCTCGCTGCGAACTCCACGGAAGCTTTTTGCGCACACCGAAATTCCCGACCGCCTCGCACGTAGGTGAAGTTTTGTGTTGTTGCATGCAGCGCGGCGATTCTTATGCTTGCACTGTCGTTAATTCACAGCTGCGTGATTCGGTGAAATTTTACTGGTGAAATTTGTAAGTGAAATTTTACTGGTTTGCAGGAATTTTTAAAAAAACGAAATTTTCCAAAACGTATGGCCAATATTACAGCCATTGTTAATGACCAATGTTAACTCTGCCAAAAATTGTATGGGAGCGCTACAATATGTTTTACATGTTATTACGAAGAGATTGTCACATTTACTCAACCTACATGCAAAATTTAATTTAATCGCCCACAACTCGTATCAAACATCAGTGCGCAACTAATTTAGACGGGCATTATCCAGTTAAATGTTACTGTCACGTTGCTCTGATCATTAAAAAAAGTATGTTATGCACCATGGGGCTTGCTTCTCTTAATCCTACTATTTTTGACGTGTATTTTCTTGTTCATGACAAACATCTCGTTTCGTCACTCATTATTTCCGTGACGTGAACTTATAACTCATTTCTATGAATTCATCGTTATTTTTCAATTAGTTTCAGACATCCAAATCGCTTAAAATAATTATATTTCAAAGAAGTCATATCAGTAGCCTGTTAAATACGGGTTTCATCGTCTCGATCATCAATAATCAACTGAATAGCCGTTTGAATACTATTGAAATATTTTCAGATTATTTCAACGTTATTTCAATCAGGATTGCTTCACCGAGTTTAAGGAAGGGATACACGTACGATGTTGGCAACCGTTCACTAGTTCTATTAATGAAGACTCAGTTTAATGAAATGAGATAAATAAAGACACGCAATGATGGGAAAGAAAGCAAGTGTAATTACACTCAACCTTCAAAGAAAGTCCAGCGCAGACCTCAACACGTTCACCGCGTTTCCGCGTTGGTCAACGGTTGGTTTGGTTAGGTTGTAAGAAGCAGAATGAGGAAATTGACTTCACTGCTGGAATAAATTTTTATCCTTCCTAAGAAATATGAAAATGCAACTGCACGATAACATTTTACCTCGTATGAAAACAGTTTTTTTTCTAAAAACCGCTAATCCGATGAAATGTCATTCACTTATTCCGGTGCGTGAATGAGCAATGTACCGAATGGTACACATATGGACCAATACGCGAGGAACGTGTTGAATACCACAGGGTTTCGATTTTATGTTGACTTCACAAGTCAAATGTAACTGAAATTATCACAGGTACAGAAATACTTCGTCCAGCGGGAGAATTATAAGCTCAGATTGCCGATTGAGTTAAATTAAGTGAAACATTGGCATCTCAAGAATCAATCAGAGACCGTGTTGAAACAAAAACGAAACCTCTTCGTAGAATGAGTTTCATTCTCTCCTAAGCCTTACTGAAGAGCGTTCGAGAGGAAAGATCGTCGCTGGTGACCGATACTTAAGAAAAAGTCATTTTGCAAAACGTAAGGATCCTATTCTTGTAATTTTGGTAGATCTACGTCATGATCAATTCTCTGTTACATATAAATTTATGGAAATATTTATTAACGCCATCATCATCATCTAGCGTTCTGTGCAAGCATAGTTTTGTGCATCTCATAGCATATTACAAGTATTAGTATTTGTACATTCACTTCGGATGGAACGCAGTCTTTCTCGCTGGGACATTCTTCGTTCTGAGAGGTGCTGAGCGCAGTTTGTTTTCTATCATGCGCGGGTGGCTTTACGTTGGACGAATAATAATATTATTGTGCCTCGGTGTCAGTTCGGTGGTGTTTTGACTTCATTATGTGATTTATATTGTACCAGCCATGAGGTTTTCGGGGACATTCATTTCCCTCGCACGGCAAAGTTTTTCTTCGCGTTGAACATGAATTCACAAGTTATATAATTATGAGATACCCATAACAAGCATTCCCTACACAAACTACCTCTAAATGGGTGAAGAGGTACTTCAAAATGACTATATAAAGAATATGTTTGATATATTCCTAAAAATATTTTTACTTCATTTTAAAGCAAATGTTCTCACTTCGCGTTTAATTATTCAAACTTAAAGAAAAAGCCTTATCAAATCAAAATAAATCTCCATGCCAAACAACTTGCAAACGCAACAGTAACACCTCACAACGGCACAACACCTCTCCCTGTGACCAGCGATCTCCTTCATCTGCTCCCTAGGGCAAATGTTGAAGATTTTGGATATGATACATTTACTTCTTGTATTTTTGAAGCATTTTTTTCTGCCTGCGACCGTGAAGCAACGAAATTTCCTATTAATACAAGAGTTTTATTTTTTTATTCCGTCTGCAATAGTCATCCCTCTCTGTGCGCACGGTTTTCTCTTTATATGACAGGAAAAACTGTAGTATTCCAGGATCAGTCATCGCTCACCGGTCTACTGAAATCGGATGCATTTTAACGTCCAGTCAGAACCAAAGATAAATGACCAATTTACTAACTGGGTGTGAACGATTGGGATACATGGGTGTGAACTCCTCGGAGAATGAATTTACTCTTCCTTACAGATAGATATCAGGACATGGTTTCAAAATCGAAACTGTCATGTCAATGTAGAGAAGAGTAGTGGAGGAAACGATTTGCAATGTTTTGTATTGATATCGTGTAACGCGGAGACTTTTCATGTTGACCCTGTTGTAGAGAGCTACGGAATTCTATTGGAAGACGTAACTAGTCCTATTCCTGCTTACAAAATTTAATTCAATTTTTCGTATTTGTTGTCGTTAGAGAAAAGAAAAACATTTTGGTTTACATTTGTTCTGATAGGTTTTAAAATAGATATTGGGTAACTCAACTTGTGGACCTCATTGAAGTTGCCGACTCTTCAACTCACCGTAACTTCGCGCGCTGTCAGTGCCTAAGGTGCTGAACTATTATCTCTCCTCGCTCGCTTAACGTACGAAGTTCTCATTTTTCTACATAGAAAAAGATTTACATCTTTTATCCATTTTGTAAAGTTTGAACCTGTGAATTGTAGCTATTTTAATTTTCCAAATGTGCACGGTCATAAGTTCCGGTCGCTTTACAAATACGCAAAAACGCACTCAATGCACTTGATCTAAACAGAATAAAATCATTTGGATTTATGAAAGACGCAATCCCGTCCAAGCTGCTTTGTACATAGCGTTGCTCTGTATATTTCATTTTATATTGCTTTTCTCCCCACGCTTCATCGTATTTTGCATTCCCGTCGCATTCCATCGTATACCGTACACTCTGAGCAGTCATATTTCTCCATACACCTGCTCCACCTGCTCTAGGCACTTGTCGCGTGCCAAGCGCTGCACAGGGTACGGTAGCTGCACTTCTTGCAGTTCCTGTTTGGTGTTAGACCTCCATTTCCGCCACTTGCCGTGCCGAGACGCCGCTTGTATACAGGAGCAGCACAGGTAACCTTGCGCCGCGCATACTTTGTAAACAAAAGCAAGGCGCCCATGCCAGGCTTGGTGGCCCCGTCCGCGCTGTTGTGCGTACTCTTGCGTCGGCAGCCTCAAACTTGCCGCATTGTTTGCGCCAGTTGTGGCGTCTTTTGCACACGTTGGCGGTTGCCCACTTGGCAGTAAGGCACTGCATCAGCTTTTGGAGACTTTAATTAACTGCGTTCTTTCCCTTACTTTTTTTATTCAATAGGCCATTGTTCCTACGTCTTGACTTCACTTTTTACGCTACCTGTTACCTGTTACGTTCTATGAACTTGTTATCATTTATCTTGTAATCTACGCAGTATTCACTGCTTCTAATACACCTGCATTGTGTTATTTGCGCAATTTTAATGCATCTCCAGTTAATGAAAACTTTAAATTTTTTTATTACAACTAGTTAGTGAGCCCTAGCGGTAACCAACGTATCTGTAGTACTCCATAGTATTCAAGATTCATGACTCAAAGAGCTTGTTGGTGCATTCTTGAAAATCGCTCTCGTGTTCCATAATGTGGTGGTGGTGGTGGTGGTGGTGGTGGTACTGCTGCACTGCCTTGTGGGACACTAATCCTCCGATGGTGCACTTCTGCTCTGCACTGTAGGCCAGAACTCCTGTTTTGAGGCCCTGCAGCACTGTATTATGAGACTAGACTCGTTATGAGGCCCTGCAGCACTGTATTATGAGACTAGACTCGTTATGAGGCCCTGCAGCACTGTATTGTGTCACTAGTCTCGTTATGAGGCACTGCAGCACTGTATTGTGAGACTAGACTCGTTATGAGGCACTGCAGCACTGTATTGTGAGACTAGACTCGTTATGAGGCACTGCAGCACTGCATTGTGAGACTAGACTCGTTATGAGGCACTGCAGCACTGTATTGTGAGACTAGACTCGTTATCAGGTTCTACTTCACCTCTGCGCAGCAAAACGGTCCAGCACTGTAGCACAGCGCGCCTTTGCAGCCGCGCGCAGTAACCAGGGTGCCAACTCTAATTTATGACTAACATTATAAATATCCTGAAAATACTTCCAAAAACAACGAAAAGTTTTTCCATTAGACATTTCGTAACAAACAGAGCAAATTTTTTGCGTGTCTTTGAGGTTATTAACAGAGAGTAAGGAATTATTTTCGAAACACACAAATTATCTGGAATTCTGTCTGCTTCAGCTGCTCAAAAAATTATCAGAAATTTTGGAAGTGTATCTCCATTTCTTTTCCTAATCAAATTTTGGAATAAATCCAGCCTTGAGTTGCTCAATTTGGCTTTAAAATCTGTAACCCAAGAATGACCCAGGAATTAGATTTTGAAGAATATAACAGTTGGGAATATTCATTGTGCTGGTTGGAGGAACAAGCTTTTTTCAAATACATTTTACAAATAGAAGTCGTCGAGTAACTGAATCATGTCAGTGGTTTTTGCATCACGCATGTTGTCTATTTTTTGAACACCAAAAATTCAATGCGAGCAAAAATAGAATGGAAGAAAATATAATGGATCTTCCTTTTTCTTATTCCATATTTGGTGATTTATTTCAAACGCGACACAGCGTCGCAAGTTAGATTGATAATTTCTGACCGAATCATATTCTTTTAGGTATTATTTTGCTGCCACCAGCCCGATATTTGGGCAAATAATATTTGAAGTAAATCAATCATTAATAACGGTCGTCATAATTAATAAATTGTCTCTGTTTTTCGGTAAGCGTGAGGTCAGAGCTAAAGGCTATTATTCATGTGCATTTTATCATTATTTCATCATCATCATCATCATCGTCATCTCTTCATCGTCTCTTCCTAACTTACAAAGGAAATTAAAGACACGAAAGGTTACAACGGTTCGTTATTAACGCAGAAATTTATTATATCACCATGCTGCGGAGAGAGAAGCTGGTTAGACACATAGTAAATTTGTTAACTTATCTGCGGGATCCAGTTTGGGCGTTATCGAAGTATGTGCGAGGAGGCTGGGTGCTTTTACGATCCGTAATCACGATTAATTATATTAATACGAATCTCCAGGTAATTTACGGTCGATTGTCACTTTTACGATCGTTCAAAACAAAGCGGGTTCATCGCCAAAGGCGATGAACCGCAGGGGAAGACACCAATAAGTTTATATGATCTTATGCTGTTTCTCTTCAATATCTAAGTTATTGAGGGAAGTTCCTCGACTGCCTTTGACAAACCCCCGCGTTAGACTGCCCGTTGCCCACCCGGCTTGAGGGAATCAGGGCGCGTCTCCACCTTAGGAAACAAACACGTTACGAACAGACGTGTTACGACAGCAGTTAATTGTTAATAAGTGAAAAGCCCAAGATTGTGATAAACATTAATTAGGATCCCGCATTCAATCTATAGAAATGAATAATATCCTAGATGATTAAGATTCCAAATACAAGAAGTACATTGTGATCGAGGAGTGAGAAAGAGGTATCTGATAACTTGGACTTGTAGGCCCTCAGCAGCGTCGTGGTGGTGATGTGAAGAGGGAAGCTGGTGGTGATGGCATCATCTGGTTGTAGAAGAGCACGAGAGGCAGATTGTGAAGTTGATTCGAAGTTGTGCTTATCCGCGAGAGTATATCTTTATATGGTTCTTTTCGAGAAGATGAAAGTCGTTGGCCTGACGTTGCATTTCAGTATTCCTCGAAGCGATTCCTTTATAATTATAGATGTAGGGCGGTTATGTCGTGAGAATATAACAAAAAACTGTCGTTAGAACACACACCACGTAAAAGTTCTGTGTAGCAGATCTCACTATCTTCTTAGTGTGCTTTCAACCTATCCCATTGCTCAATAAATTGCTTGATATCTGGTTGAATTTAGAGCGACCCGGTATCGGAATCTGATTCTTCTCTCACTTCTTCCTTTCTTTGAGTCATACTTCAGTTTCGGTGTGTTGAAGGGCTTTATTGTAAGGAAAATAATTGTGTATAAATAACGAACACTTTTTTGAATCGCTGATCGAACTGCGCTTTACAGCTTTCTCGATTATAAAAACGTTTGAAGGTCTGAACTTGGCCGCATGCTCGAACTGCGCGTAACCAGCTGATTTGGCTCACTGGGGTTTACTGCCTCTAAAGTATTACCAAATTACTGCCAAGTCAAGCCTTCTCAGATGCCGCCAAGTTGCTGAACAACCAAGCCATATCAGCTGCCGTTTATAGTTGAACAACCAAATCAACTCAACTGCGGTTTATTGTTGAATAGCCAAGTCATATCTGCTGCCGTTAAATGGCTGAACAACCAAACCAAATCAGTAACTGCGAAGTTACTGAACAGCCAAACGATAACTTCATGTTCAAGATCGTTTGTCGAGACATCCAAAGATCGATATCTGGCATCTAACATCGGAAAACGTCTAGGTTTAGATGTAAAACATCTAAATTGGCAACACTGCCACTAAATGCATCAACACCTCGGCCTGCTCGATTGGTCTTAACATCGGGCTCCTACTCACGTGTTCGAGCATGCGCTCGTTGAGCAACTTGCGCTTTGATGTACATCTGGAGTACGTCTATCACATTTACACTCACAAAGGATATCATACTGAGAAAAATTCTGAATTATTTCACTGCCTACTAAATCTAAACACACACGATCTCTTTCCTTTGTTTTTATTATAAATTTAAGAACTAAACAATGCATCCTCATTTGATTTCTTGAATTATTTTGAGCTATTTATTGTACATGATGCGAAGCCATAGAAAGGCGTGCAACACAGAGTTTGCAAATATTGTATTTCTCATGAAATTAACACTGCACTCTTGCATTTAGCATTTGACACTCGTTTATTGCTTCCGAATCATGGTGAAACCTCAGGCAACATCATGCTGTCAAAAATAGTCCCTTCATAGTGTATTCTTCTACTGTCCAGCCTAAAGTGTCCTTTTGCTGTAACGAAGCTCTTTAGGATGTATACATGCATGATGTGCTCTTCAAGAAATGCTACATAGATTTCATTACTAACTTACCAAATGCTTTGATAAAAGATCCCTTTAGGTAGTATGAAAATTGTACTTGTTTATATGTATAAAAAGCAAGTCGAAAATCGCTACACGTAAAGTCATTTTTATTAAAAAAGATAAAAAAAAACTGAACGTTTCGGACAAACTGTCCATCTTCAGCAAAAAAAGTCTGTAAAACGAAACCAAAAGAAAAAGAATTAATACACTAAAGAAGTATCTATGAAAATCTAAACTTTGAAAAACAAGAACAACGGTAAAATAACATAAGGGGAAAAACTGAGTAGCTGAATTAGGTATTGGCAACATGAGGTGGGAAAGCCCTTTGGGTGTCATTTAGTATAGGTTTCTTTTTGTAAACATGCAAAGATTCGAGAAGACGCAGATCTGTTCTGTAAGAGGTACCGGCCAAGATTTTAAAATCATTTAGGGAGACCGGAACATTGCACTCTTCTGCATGAGATCTAAAAGAGGACAGTGAGGGGGGGACGCAAGAGGAAGACCAGTTCTGCAACTACGCCCAGCATGCTCAGAAACTCTAGTCATCAGGGTTCGGCAGGTAGAACCAACGTACCGCGATCACAACGTTAACAACTGTATTGGTACACTAGAGACGAGCACAGTGAGGGTGGCAGTTTGTCTTCGAAACGAAATAGAAAACCAATAGTAAAATTATTCACGAGGACCATTTGAACTTTGAGCTGCGGGAAAAACTTGTTAATAAGAGATTTAACATTCTCGCTTAGTTTCAATGACTGATCTCCAAAATACGGCAATTTCACAAAGAAAGCTTGTTGTGCACAAGATTGAACAGATTGAGAGTTATCGTAAATTTTTGACAAAAATTCTATTAATATGCCTGTCAACAACAGAAGATGGAAATCCGTTTTTTGGAAAATATCCTCGCAAAAAATCGAACTCTTTGTGTAAGTATTGAAAGTTAGAATACACATTATTCGCTCTATAGACGAGAGTACGAATGCCGCAAACCTTAAAATTGTATGCACAAAAACTAAAAAAGCTAGTCCCGAGCCCAGAAAAAGTTTTCTTTCGGAAAACAGAGCACTGAAAAGTATTGTCAACTCTCTCTACACAAGCATCAAGAAATGGCAACCTCTCATTGTCTTCGTCTTCCCTAGTATATCTAATATTGCTATGACGAGAATTTAAATATTGGAGGAAGAAGTCAGCATGAGCCTTATCTCTGAACAAAACAATGGTGTCATCAACAAATCGCTTGTAAAATACAGGCCTATAAACAGGAGGACATTCTTTTAACCAGTTTTGTTCATGGTGGCACAGAAATATATTCGCAAACATTGGGCTTAAAGGTAAACCCATGCCCAACCCATCAACTTGCTTATAATTTTTACCATTGAAAATGAAAAAAGAATTACAGACTGACAATTTTAGCAACTTTTCAACAATACTGCGAGAGAGCCCCATGAAAGTTTGACAATTTGCGAATAATTTAGATAAGCAAATTTCCATCGTTTCTAGCAAAGGTACATTGGTAAACAAATTTTCCACATCAAAGGACGCCATGAACAGCCGATCAGCATTATTAAAACTATTCAAACTATCTACAAATGCTTTAGAGTGGTCTACAGTAAAACAATTCGTTGTAAAAGGCTTAGAATTGGAACAAAAAATTTGGCAACATTAACTAACTTTCTAACTTTCATGGGGCTCTCTCACAGTATTCTTGAAAAGTTGCTAAAATTGTCAGTCTGTAATTCTTTTTCATTTTCAATGGTAAATATTATAAGCAAGTTGATGGGTTGGGCATGGGTTTACCTTTAGGCCCAACGTTTGCGAATATATTTCTGTGCCACCATGAACAAAACTGGTTAAAAGAATGTCCTCCTGTTTTTAGGCCTGTATTTTACAAGCGGTTTGTTGATGACACCTTTGTTTTGTTCAGAGATAAGGCTCATGCTGACCTCTTCCTACAATATTTAAATTCTCGTCATAGCAATATTAGATTTACTAGGGAAGACGAAGACAATGAGAGGTTGCCATTTCTTGATGTTTGTGTAGAGAGAGTTGACAATACTTTTCAGTGCTCTGTTTTCCGAAAGAAAACTTTTTCTGGGCTCGGTACTAGCTTTTTTAGCTTTTGTTCATACCATTTTAAAGTTTGCGGCATTCGTACTCTCGTCTATAGAGCGTATAATGTGTGTTCTAACTTTCAATACTTACACAAAGAGTTCGATTTTTTGCGAGGATATTTTACAAGAAACGGATTTCCATCTTCTGTTGTTGACAGGCATATTAATAAATTTTTGTCAAAAATTAATGATAGCTCTCAATCTGTTCAATCTTGTGCACAACAAGCTTTCTTTGTGAAATTGCCGTTTTTTGGAGATCAGTCATTGAAACTAAGCGAGAATGTTAAATCTCTTATTAACAAGTTTTTCCCGCAGCTCAAAGTTCAAATGGTCCTCGTGAATAATTTTACTATTGGTTCTCTATTT
Organism: Platorchestia sp. MABIK; assembly: GCA_014220935.1. Taxonomy (NCBI): domain Eukaryota; kingdom Metazoa; phylum Arthropoda; class Malacostraca; order Amphipoda; family Talitridae; genus Platorchestia; species Platorchestia sp. MABIK. The sequence goes on along the minus strand of JACJUY010003113.1, from coordinate 35,037 downwards.
CGTTTCGAAGACAAACTCCCACCCTCACTGTGCTCGTCTCTAGTGTACCAATACAGTTATTCACGTTGTGAATCGCGGTACGTTGGTTCTACCTGCCGTACCCTGATGACTAGAGTTTCCGAGCATGCTGGGCGTAGTTGCAGAACTGGTCTTCCTCTTG
>JACJUY010003113.1:9069-34856 GCA_014220935.1 Platorchestia sp. MABIK | reverse complement strand
CTGTCCTCTTTTAGATATCATGCAGAAGAGTGCAATGTTCCGGTCTCCCTAAATTATTTTCAAATCTTGGCCGGTACCTCTTACAGAACAGATCTGCGTCTTCTCGAATCTTTGCATATTTACAAAAAGAAACCAATACGAAATGACACCCAAAGTGCTTTCCCACTTCATGTTGCCAATACCTAATTCAGCTACTCAGTTTTTCCCCTTATGTTATTTTACCGTTGTTCTTGTTTTTTCAAAGTTTAGATTTTTATAGATACTTCTTTAGTGTATTAATTCTTCCTCTTTTGGTTTCGTTTCACAGAGATTTTTTTGCTGAAGATTAACAGTTTGTTCGAAACGTTCAGTTTTATTTGATCATTTTTAATAAAAATGACTTTACGTGTAGCGATTTTCGCCTTGCTTTTTATTCTCAAGCTTAGAAGCATCAATGCTAGAGTTATTTTGTTTATATGTAGATCTACGCATGCGTATTTGCCAATCATTTTTTACATTTAAAATTCATTTTGCACTTGAGTTTGTTGTAGGCTATATAATAAGTATATATGATGCACTTTCAGTCTTTTTCACAAACATTTAGCTAGTAGTCATTCTCAACGTAGACTTAGGTAATAAATTTTCAGATACCAACCATGTTTTTACCAACCGCCCGATTACCATCTGTTGGTCAGCAAAAAAGAAGGAATTGGAACTACAGGAATGCAAATGTACCTCTCAAAGGCCCCGAGGATCTTGCCACGGTAGTTCGAGTTGCCCAAAAAGGCAAATTCACAAGTGATTCTAGGCTGCTTTTGCAGCAGGACTGTCTCGATTTCCACGCCTTCGTCATGCCACGAGTGAAGACCAACTCACTCGACGTGACCACCGCTTTTGAGTCACTGGCGTTGAAGGTACAAGTTGGAAATACACTCCAAGGTTTACCTAGCTCACAAAATTTCGATCTGATGAGAGCTTTTTAGCTGTCTGGATAGAGCAAAATTTTGCATGGGAACTAAGCTCAAGTTATCTCGTGTATGATTACGACTAGCAGCAGACTACAATAAGTCTTTCAAGCGCCGACGACTGGTATTCTTTGAACAATGAGTGTAGGACAGTATTTATATACATTTGATTTTACGCAAGTGTTTCCAGATACATTTCAAATTACTTGAATACTTTTGATATTTACTTGAATACTTTGAAACGATATCCATTTTTTCTAGTCGTGGATAGTTTCACAATGTGTTAAAACGCCTTTGCCTCAACAAGACCTGATGACCACTGCCCCCTTCCGTGCGCTACGTGTGCTGTCGCCAGTGTTGTTAACAAAATGATAGAAATACATCAAACTATTTTCTGGTCATTTTCCGACGACAGTAACGAAAACATAGCTTGAAACGACATCCTTTGATTTTGAAGATGTTCCTTTGTTTAACAAGACTTAGCTGTCTTTCGCGTGTGTCGAAAAGCCAAGTATTTCTCTCGCTGGATCATGTTTCAGCTACACCCCACGCATAAATAAACTCAGCAACAAAACTGCTAAGCAGTTGATATTTTTGCTCTAATAGAGACCGTTAGTTGTTTTAAGCTTTTCAGTATCGTGCTCATAGAAAGGATTATATATTCTAGATTTAGACCACACCAAATTTGAAGGTTTCCTGTTTTTTTCATTTCTGCAAGTGAGCAGGTTACTGAAGCATTGAAAGGAATGTATTTCAGATGCTCTCATAGAAATATTTGGTAGAATTTTTGTAGTACCTCAAATATCGTTAAATTATGAAAGTTATGTAGTTCAGTATTGGTGGGTTGTTTCAGAACTGTCTTGTTGTTTTTTTCATTTGAATGGCAAGAGTAACTGCTAAATAGTCTTTTTTGACCTTCCTTTCCTTTCTTTTTTTCACTCCGAATCTTTGGTTGCTGAGGTCGAACTATGATAATTTACAAAAACTGCAGCAGTTAACACTGCGCCAGAAAATCTCGATCTCGTTTAAATAATTGTGAAACAAGTTTTCTGTAAGAGACATTCAAGAACTCTCAAGAACATTCAAGAACTCTAGAGTCTAGTGCAAAAATTTTACTATTATTAGGATACTTTTCTACGGCACTAGAAAAACATTTCGGGTGTCTTAATTGTAGAACATATTAGTTAAAAATCGAGGAGAAAGGTATGTATTGAAATGTTTAAATGCATTTATTTAATTTAGCATATAACTATATGAAAGTATACATATACTATTCAGTATTAAAAACCTTAAATGTATATAGTGCCCTTAAATGCATAGTGTAGGTATTAGAAGACTTTCAATTGTGTTGGTTAATACGAAATTTAGGTAGTTAATTAGACAAACGGATATGTTGTGCGTGCATGCTAGCACGTTGTTCAAGTTCTAATTTCTCATATTAAGCGATTTAACATGTAAATCCTGATTACTTAGCGGTTTTAGAATAAAAAAACAACCAGCCATTCAATATTCACAATTCTAAAATTTGACAGTGACTATTGCAATGTATATCATCCGCCCGGGAAATATATACAGCATTTTAAACGTTCATTATTTATTTTATTTTCTTGTCTGAAAATGTGTCCCTGCTCCACGCGGCGCGGTGTGACGGGCGGAGCGCGCAGGACAGCAGGGCTCCTGCAGCTGTGCGCTGCTCACTCGTGCAGTCGCTGCTTGGTGCTTTCTTCAGTTTGGATGACGGAATAACGCTTACGAGTCTTTCACAACTCAAAAAATTAATTAGAATATCAGTAAGTGTTAACCATACATTGGTGCGAGCTAAAGACAGTTTAGTTAGTCATATATTAATAATACCTAATTGTTATTGAATTTTGACACACCATATTCGCACCATATTTGACACACCTTCATCATCAAGGGTGGCTAATATTTGAAGACTTCACAAGGTCAGATCTCAATATGAAGTCCAGCCTCTTAATGCACGCGTGGGGCAGCGTTGTGAGGTTGCGTGGCCGCTGTGAGGGTCCTAGCCGCATCGCTCAAGTCATGTGAGGTCCTTCGTGAGAGATGTGCTTTAACACATCCATTTCCCTTTACTACTGATCTTAATTTACGCTATTTCATCGTTATTCTTTCAAATGCACTTTAACATTTGCCTGATTCAAACATCGCTGATGGAATTGTTTGTTGTAAAGATAGCATATTAAAAAAATAATAGCGAGGAATAAGGCTTTGAAACTTGACATTTTATACTAAAAGCTTTACTGTTAAAATTGAACGTTTCGACTCGTTGAGTCATTCTCAACAAAAGTGCTCTGGAAAAAATGGAGTATATACATATTGAAAACATCAAAAAATAAACGTAAAAGTAAGGAAAAACTAAATAAAACTAAATCAAAACCCTAAACTATTTGCAATGGAAAAGCGGATTGGGAGTCATTCAAAAAAGGCTTTCGTTGTAAAATATGAAGAGATTCTGTAATGCGTAGATCAACGGGGTTTGAAGCAGCGGCAAAAATGTTAAAGTCGTCTAATTTTACTGGGAGATTACATTTTTCAGCATGGATACGTATGGCTGAGTGAGAAGGAGCAGCAAGAGGACGGTTGGTACGATAGCTCCTGCCGGCATGCTCTGCAACGCGAATATGCAAGGCTCTAGTGGTAGAACCCACATACTCTGACGCACACTGTGCGCAACTGTGTTGATAAATTACAGAAGAGAGCATACCTTTCGGAAGTTTATATTTGTAGGTGAAGAAGGAACCAATTCTATATTTATTAAGAAGCACAAAATGAAAGTTAACATGAGTGAAATATTTGGATGAAAGTACGTACAATTCTTTCTTTATTTTTTCCGATTGCTGACCGAAAAAAGAGAGGATACAAAGCAAATCTTTCTTTTCTACAGTAGCCACAGGAGGAGTTTGGTAGTCCATTCGATTGAAAAAATTCCTCAGCGTAGTCTAAAAAAGTTACATTGGAAAATTAGTCAAAATTTGTAAAAATACAAACCGACATGTGCTTCCAGACAGCATATTAATTTCGAACAATGCTGTAAATTGAAAGCGCTGCAACGGAAATATTTCAACATTTCCCAAGAAATATTTCAATTTCTATGGATATTCTGTGAATTTCATTAGAAGAAATTTTTTGTGAATTAATCATTTTTATCAAAAATGCAAACTGAACAAACAAATTGATTCGTTAATTAAAAGGGCATTTGTTTTAAAAGCTAAAAAGAATTCACGGTCGTGCGTAGAGAGTAAAAGTACCGGGGCAAACGGGAAGGAGCTGTAATCACTAAAGGGGCGTGCCAGAACAGGATAAGAATCTGGGCCCTAACGCAAATGATTTATTTCATGCATTGTATTTATGGAAATGATGATGGAAAGAAGGATTGAGTGTATTCCCCAGAAGTAGACGCTGCCACTGGGGTTTGTGGGTGTGTACGTAAGGGGAATTCAGCCCCCGGACCAGCTCGAGACGCTATGCCAGTGGTATTCATTGCGCGGCTTGCGAGCCGCCAGTGGCTCGCGATGACTCAATTCATGGCTCTTGAAAAATATAAAAATTATTTAATTATAATATAATTAATATAACATACGCTAGCTTGCATTAGCTGCGGCTCTGTCAATCATTGCGTTTAACCGAAGTGGCTCTCTTGCAAAAATTAGGGAATAACACTGCACTCCGCAGTTGTGGCGACTTGAGCGCTTCGGCCGAACGCCGTGCCGTGTAGACGCGCCATGCCCAGCGCCAGCGCCGCGCCGTTTTATGCGTGATGAGCTGGAGACCAGCCCCAGGCCAGGTCCAGTCCAGCCCGCGATTATGCAGGAAGGATGAATGTCCTACTCGGCCGGTGTGTTGATCAGAACAGCGCGCCATCTACCGGCAGTCGAACAAATTGCTGATAGGCTTTGAACTGATTGTAAAGTCAATGGCCGCGATTTGAACTGCTCTCAAGAAACACGATGTGAGGTTCCTATCGCCTGAAAATCTTTTATTTCAGTAAAATACTTCTGTGCATGACCGAACGTCGTGAAATATACTGCGTCAGGTATTCGGTGCCCCCCATTCCACCCCTTCAGGATACCTGTCTCCCACCCACATAGCAAACCTCCCACCAACGACAGGTTGTCTCGAGCGTTACGGCAACGCTCAGTACCTGGCCAACTGTCAGAGCTGATAGGTGTGTGTATTATGCGTGTGGCGCATTGAAGGTTCGGCTGTGGACCCCGCCGGGCTAAGCGTAACCGACCACAACAATTTACCTGATCCAGAAGTTACATTTTTCTGAAAATATCACAAAGGTTTCACAGTCCTCCCAGTTTCAGAGTATCACAGCACCAAATTTGAAACCGATATTGAAAATTAGAAGTGAAGTGTTTTTGAACGTGGTCCAAAAGAAACGTGTCTTGCGAGCAGACCGGGCTGTTTCGGTCAGCTTAGCTTGTGTCCTGCGGAAATACGTGAAGCTTCAGTCCATCACTGGTGTTAACTCTTTTTCTATGGTGCACGTTTGTGGGGTGAAAGGGAACCTCTACGTTAATGGAATGTACAACGTTGTGGGCTTCAGAAAATGCTCTTGAAAAAGTCGTGATATTCAAGATAAGAGAGCCAAGCCCTCGAACAAGTTTGATAGGTTACTTTAGGCCTACCTGTTGTGTTGAGTGGTCTTTTACTGTATCAGTGCACGGCTGAAGACAGGCCTACGCAAAGGCTAGACAATAATTACCTAACCTTTTCTGTAGAGATACGATGTCTGAGTATGGCGTGTAATGCTCACTTTCTACCTTACGCCGCACATACTGTAACACTGATGGCAATCTTTTTAGTTGACGCTAACGCTGTCGTACTGACAACCGGGTGTCAGTACTTTTGTGTTGGTTACTCTGCAACTTGCTGCAGTGACCATTTGTCCCATGTGCCCAGTTTCAGCTTTCTTCCATGCAGCATCTTGTATAGAACACTCAATTTTGGTGGTGACCGTGTATGGTCCACTAAATGTCTAATGTATAAGGACTCACAATCCGTGTTGAAGCACAATCCCAGAAGCTGGAAGTTATTGGATTTGTACAGTCCCACTTATGTTCTCCTGTTATTTGCCTCCGTCGACGAATGACAACACGAGTGCGGGCGCAAGTGTAATATGTGTGGCCTCATTATAACAATACGGTCATCATTTCAAACGCTAGCTCGAGCGTGTGAAGGGAAGAGCTCCCAACCTCAACGGAATGTGAGCCGGTTTGAAATATTGAACAGCTTGGCGGATAACTTCCATGCAAAAATTGTCTCCTTCACAGTGCATTAGTGAAATTTAAATGCTCGTTTGATAGTGAGGGACTTAGTGAGAGAAAGATTAATTAACTGAAAAATGACTCATGACTTCATACGCCCCGATTTACCGTTCTGTAGTTTGTATAATACGTACGCATAATATTTGAAACACATATGTGTAATGTGTACTGCTCGTAAACATTCATCGCTAAATAACGCTGAAAACTGGCGTCACTCAGGACAATCAAAATGTTTCTGGAGTATCTAGTTATCGGTGTGCTAAGCTTGGCGACATTGTTCCCTTAAATCAAGAACTCGTTTTTTGTAAGGTAGCTCCCGTCCGCAGAGTCTTTGGAATATAACTCTGATTTGGCTGAGCGTTTGCTCGTACTTTAAATAGCAACCACAGTCTGTGAGTTCCTCATTTTTTTAGGAATTATTTAGCCAAGAGACAAATTCGGTACTATTACACCAAATTCGTTTTTCGGCCATTTCGCGCTAGTAATTGCCTGCGCTAGGGTACCTTAGATTGCGTTAGGTAGGCATTCTTACCAACTTCCTTGGTGTAGTTTAGGGAGCTTTTTCTAATGCTTTTGAAAGAATCAAAGCTTTTGGGTTGTAGTACATGTCACTACTGTTAGTTCCTATATTAAGAGTAATGTGCGACAAATTTCATGGTCAAATTCTCGAAATCATGGAAGAAGAATTGTTTTTAATTGTTGACTGGAGGAGGCAATAGTGAAAAATGCTTCAAATTCCTTCTGCACACTCTTACGTTTGCTGATTTTTACATTTGGTTCCACACGACACACTTGGAACACAAGGAATTTTTGGTTTACCTAATACGTTCAACATTATGCATTCAACCGCACCTGTAATTGTTTCGCTGAAAGTAAAATATCAGTCATTTGAGATTTTGAATAGGCTGCTATTCGTCAATGAGGTGAATGATTTACGAAGTCAACACATGTGAGAGGGATCGGGAGACCTGACTCCTGCATCCCAGAGTTGGTATCAGTTCGACGCGAAAGATTGTCGCCGTTGACACCAATTATCAGTTTGCATTACATTTAGAGCCGCAATATACAATGATCTAACGGGATGTGGTTCTAACTTTCCAATCTTCAATGAAAAGTTTAAACGCTAAAACTTCCTCGTAGTATTTAAATTGGAGCTTTCAAAGATTATGCAAAGTTTGACCAAGTTACTTTCGTTCTTGTTAGTAGGTACGGAGTTCTTGAAAGGAAGATCGTCACTAGAAAGACCAAGAGCTACATAAGCCTCAGTTAGCTCCGCGTACATTAGTCGTGCAAACTGAAGTTCTGCGTTACGATCCTAATTCCAAGAAGTTTTGTTCTGTTTTTTTTTCATGAAAGGAGTCAAACGTGTGCGGAAATTCATTTCTAAAGAAAGAAGAATAAATTTTCTGAATGAAGTGCATCACTTTGAAAGTTATTTGAAATACTGTGACTGCGATGAAGTAATTGATGTGCAGATATCGTGTCTGAAATGCCGGTCGATATTGAGTTTATTGCGCTCACGGAAATTAAAATTTCTGTTTCTAAGAATCACCAAAGGAGCACATTTAAAAACGTTTTACACGAATGACATTTTGCTCGCTCATGCGTAATTTTCGAGTTATTCAACTTTGAAGTTATAGGAACGTCGTATATAAAAGTGGAGGAACGGACACGTAAATATGCTGTAATACGGTATTGATGTAACGGTGGGTGAGGTTAGGTTAGGTAATGTCAGGTTAGTTGAATAAACAAACCTAAATCAACCTAAACTAGCTCACCTTAACTTACCCAAACCGATGCTGTTCTTCTTCCGCCAAAAAAGTGGACGTGTTCCAACAATGCGGCGACTAAGCAACCGATGAGAAAATGTTATTCCTACCTTATCGTTATTATTGTTAAATCTCGAAAACTACGCATTAGCGAGCAAAATGTCAGTTAAGTGAAATGTCTTTGTGTTTTTCTACCGATTCTTGGAAACCAAATTTATAAATTCCGTGAGCACATTAAACTCAATATCGACCGAAATGCCCTGTCGTCCGTTCAGTAAGTTAAGCTGGCCACACACTAGCATATCTGATCGGTCAGTTTCTGCCGATTTGGCCTGTACAGACCAAATCGCTCAAATATCTGCCAGTGTGTGGGGTGATACAGATAAAGTCTGGCATATCAAATCACTCATTTTGATCTTCCATCATGTTGGAATTCCTTACCCGCCTGCAGATTTTATCGCCCAGTGTATGGGCAAATGTGACAGTTCTTTCCCTCCACAGATTTAATCGCTCAGAAATATACCTTATTTTACTATCATTTGGAACATACCTTCATAGACTGGTCTTGTAGGGCATGCCATATTGCTCTGCAGGTTTCAAATATGATGCTTTCCACAGCGTGTGGAGAAATAACTGTTGAAAATTTCAGATCTTCCAGGGACTTCCCAGTTGCCAGGAATCTCAAGGATGCTATTAATCTTTGTTCGGAACTTATTGCCTTTCTGAGCATCGTATCTTGCTTTTGTATGAATGGGGCAATAGTGGCATGAATTTCTTGGAATAACACATTGGACATTCGCAAATAATTTCTAAAATCATCTGGGTTATTTTCTTTTAATTCTTTTAGAAGTGTCAAATGAGAAAAAAAATTCTTTTTTAAGCCATTCCTTTGACCAACGCGATCGTTTCCGCTTTCTGGGCTTCATTGCATTTAATAGCACCAAGCTTGCTAAAGCTTTTTTCTTGTCATCCATGACTGGTTATCTCCGCACTGGAGTTACAGTTATAGTCGCTGCAGTTAGTGGCGAGTAGAGCGACAGATTTCATCTGTTGCATTCCATATCTGTTGGTCATGACCGATCAGATTTGCTAGTGTGTGGCCAGCTTTAGTAACGGCTGGGCTTGGATTCAGTAGAATTTATGTTTACGGAATAACTTCATTCTATTTTCATTTTGCTGTGTAAGTTTCAGAGTTGTGCGTATCGACGTCTTGGCATACTGTTTTAGCGTTTTTCCCTTGAGTGATGTGAAAGTTCTGCTGTTCGTGCATTTGCGTATTCTTTCAAGTTTAACGCATGAGGTTTTACGAAAATTAACAAACTATGTTTCTTAAAACACAGACTTACCTCATGTTTGCCGTGCGTCTCGAGTGTAATGAAGGTATTCAGTAGTATTTGATGAGTGTTCCCGCGTAGTCATTGAAATAGTGGCAGACTTGGTGCCAGTGTACGGCGATTCATGAGCACTGTTGCTGCTGATGACAAGATGTTCAGTGCCCTCGTGCTGCACATGTTCAGGTACGTAATATTAGCAGCTCTAAATTCATCCTCACAAGGTCAAAGAACTAGTTAAGGCTTCTCCGAATATTCCTTTTATTTCTCAACTCATGCCGCTTCGACTTTTCTCTCATTACCTATTTTGTCATCAATATTGTTTGTGCTGGTGCTTGTAAGTACGCACAGACGAGTGTGTTTTCGTCTAGTTTTCCCTGTCTGTTGCAAGTCATTTGAACTGAAAGACATTCGAACTAGAATTGTTGAACATGAGAAAGAAAATGGATTTTCTTGTGACGCGTTGCGCTGCTCGTCGGACATCTTTCGCGGAAACAAGTGTTCTCAAATAAAAGGCATCATTAGGGGAAAAGAAGCTTTTTTCTTTCCAATTAAACTTCCGTCTCAACAGATTCTTCTGCGATCTAGTTGGTCAGTTTACTCGATAATGAGCCGGCATCCATCCTAACCTTCGGGGTGGTAATGAGTATTATTTCTCATGGTTACTAGTGAACTTCTCTTTCTTTTTAGGAACAAATGAGCGTTAGAGGCACCCTGCCTTGAAGTGCTGGTTGATAAGTCAAACGAATTGGGGAGATTTCAACGAATTCTCTCCCACACGTAGTGATCCTGAGAGTGCAAGTCAGCAGATGATCCCGTAATCGTAGTGCACACTCGCACTACTGGGCCAACAAAACTTCGGTTTAGGCACTCTGTAGTACAGAGTAATCGTGATCAACATGGTATTGAATGTCACCCATCGTGTATCTCCATGAAATAATTACATCAGATCCGTGCCAGCGAAGTTGGATTTTTTATTTCCATCTACAGCACAAGCACTTTCTACTCATGACGTGAACGAGTGTGTTACTGAGTTTTGCATAGTTAGAAAGGTCTTGACTCGGTAAATTTTCCAGCTTCGTACACAATGAAAAACGCTGTATTTTTAACCCTAGAGCACAAATCCGAATGAATCTTACTAAGCCTAGTAATTACTATCTAAAATAGCCTTAATCCAGGTCAAGATTTTATGGAATTTTAAAATCACCTCTACAGCATTACGTAGCTCTGTACAAGGAAAAATAAGAACCAAAGAGTAATGTTTTCATTGCAGTTACGTCCTTCCTATAAACTAACTTTTTAGCTTTACTTTCTGTTTCTCAAAAAAACGGGGCAATGTTTACCCAGGGGTTTTTGATGATGTAAGACCGACCATCTGGTGTGTACACGAAATTAAGAAGCTGCTGCACGCGTCATGTAGCTTTACTTTACTACCGAAATTTCGTAAACTGAATGATTGTCGCCGTTCTTAAAATGTTGCATGTCATGTAATTACATCAAAATTGGTTCATGATAATCAATCAAGAATTTAAAAACGAAAAATGCGCTAAGCTTTGAAATCATATTGAATAAAGATTTCACAAAATTCGAATTTAAAAGAAGTAAAAATAATTATTTTCTTTAAAATTTTCAAACTAATAACTGAAGATGGAGCTCCCAAACGTTTTGTAGAACTTACACTGTGCACTTATTTTAAATTCATATTTTGTGAAATCTTTATTAACTATGATTTCAATGCATAGCACACTCTTCGCTTTCAACACACTGACTACGTTAGCACAGTAGCTACGGTTGGTTTAGTTAGGTTGTAAGTAGCAGAATTGGAAAGCCGATTTGACAGCTTGAATACATTCTAGCTTTCCTAAAAAGTGAGAAAAACAAATCTGCACGGTAATATTTTACGTTCTATGATCAAATGTATTCTAAAAAAGGTAGTGATAATTAAAATATTCATTTGTACCGGTACGTAAATGAGCAATCTATCTAATGGCACACGTATGTACCATTTCGTAGTCAACGTGTTAAATTCCTAATGATCATTCGCTCAAAGAAAAGTAACTGAATGAATCTTTCATTTTTCAAATTAAATTAACTTAGAGCAGCATAAACCATTGCGCTGTGTGAGTTCATTTCATTGTACATCCCACACCATCATCGAGGATCGCTTTAGCAGTAGAAGTCATTTCTCTGCTTTTATTTTGCTCACACTTTCAGGCACGCAGAAAGTGAAGTAACGAATTGTTTTGGTATTTTAAGTCAGTGCATACAAAATTTTTCACATGGAATTACTTACGTCGTAAGCGATATCTTAAGAACACGTTCCTTCCTGTGAACCTTGAGACATTCTCCAGTCGTAACTCGCATGTCCACTAGGCGTCGTAAGTATTATGTCAAGAATGAAAGTGTCCGATTTCATTTGAAAGAAAGTACAAAATCGAATATTTAATCACCAACATCAATAATTTGCAAACGTGGTATTGTGAGTCCATTTAATACAGCGACTGTTTGTTTGTAGGCAGCGACAAACGAAATGAGGGCAAATTTTTGTTATGCATCTGAACTATGTAGATGAGAGTAACTGACTCACGTATCACAGTGAGGAAGGTCTCTGTAGAAAAGAGTGAATAATATGGGCTTAGCACAGAGTGTGCAGAGAACACTACCGACTAAATGAGCGGATATGCAGAGATAGAGCAGCAGGCCAGCGTCTACTGAGCGGCGGTCGCCGCCCTGATGTTGCCAGTACAGGACTATCGCATCTTAAGTTGTCTGAGACGCCGCCTCCGGGTCCTGGCAGCAATAACTCTGCTCTCAGTCTGCCGGGACGACAGAGTGTGTGTTCTTGTCGGGTATTGTGTGCAGTGGCATGTGATCTTCTTGAAAATATTTTTACTCTATTCAGAAAAATCGGTACTTCGATACAGTGAAGTAGCACCTTTGTTAGGAATTAGAATAATTTATCACATAATTTATTTATAAAATAATTTATTTATTATGTCTAATGGACTTACGTGCATTAGACGGTTCTGGTGACGTAAATCCAAGCGACGCGTCTTCAAAATGAGCGTCATTTAAGGTACTACGTTAGTTGTGCGTGTGTAAGTTACTTTGCTACGAAATAATGGGGTGTCATCTATTCTCTATCGTCTTCATTCAATTAAGTAACTCTACTTGCACCACTCCACACCTTCAAGAGGGAAACATAAAATACATGTTTGCATCAAATGCTGTTTAAAAGAGATGATTTTCTTATTCTGGAAAGATGGACGATCATGTAAAGCTCGACTTTTACCTCATAAAAGCCTGGCATTAATTTTCACGTGACTGTAGTCAGTAGGAAAATGGTCCAGAATCACTCTAGTGGCTGGTATGAATGAAAACTATTATGTGAAAATTATTTCATGGTGACTATCACGAATCTTCACCAACCTGCACGGCGGTCTCTGATAACTCCCGCTGTCGCCGCAGCGTGTGTCTATTTCCTTCCATATTTTGAATTCTCATGAAATCCTAGTTTCCCGGCTCGTTGCTTAGGAAACGCGTCGCATTAAATATTCTTGAAAGTGCGCTAATTTGTTAAATGACTATTCATTTTATATTTCTTCGCTACGCATTGCAAAACATCGTACAGAATACGAGCAGCCTAAAAATACGAAGAGAATACTCGTAACAGGAGTATGTATTGGAAATACACAGGGTACGGTTCAGTAGTTAGGCCCTGTGTACATAGCAAGATACTGGAGTAAAATGGTGTGGTTTGTAAAATGTCTTTATAGTAAATTTCAAGGATTTCTGTGAGGTGTCGTCGGTTGTGTTCGTTTTGAAATTTGCTTCTGAAATGGAATAATCATCTCGATGATAACTATCTATTTGGCTATTTATTCGCTGTGACTCGCAGTGCGCTTATGTGCCGAACGGGTGACTTGCATGGACACCTCGGCGGCACAGGAGCGGCTCATGTGTGCCCATGTTCGCCATACTTTCGAATGGTTCGTAGCTCTGTATGCCATAATTTCGAATGGTTCGTAGCTCTGTACGCTATAATTTCGAATGGTTCGTACCCCTGTAGGCCATTATTTCGACTGGTTAATACCCGTGTAGGTAGGCCATAATTTTGTCTGGTTAGTGTCCTTGTACGCCATAATTTTGACTGGTTAGTGCCCTTGTACGCCATAATTTTGACTGGTTAGTGCCCTTGCACGCCATAATTTTGACTGGTTAGTACCTCGGTACGCCATAGTTTCGGATGGTTATTTTAGTTTTTTCGACACAATGGCAAATCGCACGTGCATCTATGTGCCTTTGTTGTGACTTGCTGATGTACTGTGTGCTAAAATACGATAAGTTGGAGTAATGTTAACTGGTACGCCGAGACGTCACCAGGCTGTCCTGGTCTCACTGACCATGCCGCAGAAAACAAATGTTTCGGAGTCCGCAAGACTCATCAATGTCTCGGCGGTCAAGTGCTCGTCGGCTTAGTGTATTAAAGACTGGGGATCATTTCCAGAGAGAGAATATACCGGCCGTGTCGTGGTTAGAGCGCTTCAGATGGAGCGTCTTTCCTACGAAGTTACGTACTACAAAATTAATAGCGCTCTTCGTGAAGACTTCAGCTGTAAATGTACTCAGTTTATCCTCTTCCTTCTTCCTTAGTTTCTTTGCTCTTTGTGAAAAATTGCGTTTTCAAATGCCGAGATCATTTAGCTATTCTTAACTACTTTTTATATTATTTATACCTCAAAAGTGATGAGGTACAAACATTAAAAAAGTCGCGATGTTTTAATAAGTAGTGATGCATTGCCTGTTTTTTTTCTTTTCATTAAAATACACTAAGCTGTCATATCTGAGGCTCTCGTTAAGTGAATTCTATAGAAATTTATCCTAGTTTTTGCTCCGTTCACTGGCAGAATATTTTTCTTTCGGTATGAGTAAAATCGATCGAGAGCAGTTGATTGAACAGATTCAAGTTTTGAGTGAACAAATATTGATGAAATACTTTGTTTTGGTCATGGCTTTGAGAGTACATCATTGAAGTAAACAAAAATACCTTGCATTTCTTCATCAAATTGGATACTTCTTCAACCTTTAATTTGATTGATTAGATATATTTATGGATGAGTGCTAGCTATAATTCTGCTGGATATATAGTTATTTGTTACAACACACCTGTATAATTTCCCCAACTTTTTTTTAAAGATAAAGCGAGGACGTACATTGAAGCAATGCTCATGTTGGAACGTTAGGGCTTTATTTCATTGTGATTTTCAATCACCAATATCCATTTTTTTTGTGTTGTCGAAAACAGGTTAAATCTGTCAGTTGTGTGCTGCCTAGCATTCCTTTGTTCGCTGCTACTTAATATGAACATTGTTCCAATGAGAGTATTTGGAAGGCATGCGCACTATTTGTGAAAGCAACTGGTCAACAGACAGACGGTTTTCAGTTTTTTATTAATTTGTTTATTATTCATTAACAGATATCAACATAATTTCATACCCCGTCGACGCGAAGTACGTGCTTGATAAGTCAGTCGCAGTCGTCAGTAAATAAAATCGATTTTTAATTCGTGTGAAATCAAAAGAAATGGAAAATGTTTTCACTTTGAAAGTTTCTAAAGAGTAGGTGGGTGCTGAGGGTTCTTATAAGTACGTCCACCACGCGGGACTATTGTTGTGCTCTGGTGTGTGGCGGCCGTTGTGTCCCCCTTCATCACTCCCTGCCCCTCAGTGCACCATAATACGGCCTTGTCTGGCCTGCCCTCACTTTAGGCCTGGAGCTTCTCGGGCCCAACAATAATTTGCTCTCTTGCAGATCACTTCACAGTTTTTTTATTGTTCGCCTTTATTTACCTCATCGTAATTTTTTCTCCATCACTTATTTGTTTAGAAATCGTTATTTCAGTGTTGAGATTTTTTTCCGACCACTTGGTATTTTACTAAAGCATTTTTTTTTTCGTTTACTTATGATATCTTGGAGTTAAAGTTCCTAGTCAATAATTATTTTCTATATGTGAACTGAGTTGCGTTATTATATTTTATTCGCCGAGCTAAAGGTTAGGTAGGCCTTTCTTTTGTTTATCTAGAATAGTTTTTTTTTGTTTCGTTTCGGACTATCTTTTTTCGGTTTACTACTGTGGCTCCTTCTGGTTGAGCCTCCGGTTGTCTGCTGGTAGGATAGGTAAAAGCTTCATAGGTTGAAGCTTCTCTGTCCTAATGATCAGCATCTACTACTTTCTTTCTTCTATCTTGTTTCATAGACTTTTTTCTCTACTTACTGTTTCTACGCACTTTATGCATAGATTCTGTGTTTTCCTAAGTCCACACTAAATGGTGCATTCATCCTTCCTCTCTTTGGAACGCCCGTGTTGCGGTTAGAGAGGCTTAAGCCAACAGCAAATCAATTAGCATCATTTTACTTTCTATAACGATGTCTTAATTTAGTTTGTTTTCCCTACTGGATCGTAGGTTTTCTCGAATAGATACAGAACATTTCGTTATTGAGAAACTATCAAACTTGAAATAGTTGCACCTGATATATCGGCCGCATTTGTCATCGTAGGCCAGTCGCAGCAATTCTGCGCTGCAGCTGACTGCAGGTAGGCTAGTACAAGCGAATATTCGCTTTCAGATGTATAATCTTATGATATGCAATTTCAGAGGTGTTTCTTAAACGGATCTTATAGGATAGTAACAGGAGACTCTTTTGTTCCGTGTAGACCGCATGTTATTCACTCGGTGACAGATGACCCAAGTGTGCGACGTCTGAGTATCGACACTCTCATCTCGTGTGCGCTGACTCCTCATGCTGACGTGCTGAGGTCCACGTGCACTCAGCTAAGCTTGACAAGGTCCAGATCGCGAACGATTCGGAATATTCTTTCTCGAAATATGCTCATGCTTGTGTTGAAAGAGTTTATCCTGCTAATCATCGGCACCTTTATACAGATATGTTGAGGTTTTACTGGTCATCATATCGTTTTCTTCTTACAACACACCTGATGGTTCAACCGATTTTCCTCAAAAAAATAACTGAAAAATGAGGACGTACATTGAAGCGATGTTCACGAAGGCACGCGAGGCTTTACTTCATTGTTGAGCAGCGCGCATTTGGCGCTCGGTGGCCTTGACAAAGCTATGGTGTGAGTAGGTCACCACCATTTACCGTAGTTCAGGTCATGCAGAGTGAACCTGACGCATTGAAGTTTGATGAAAGGCTAATTTTTACCGCAGTACGTTAATACAGTTAGTTCGTATTTTGTTTTTGCAGTGCGTGCTTTGTCAAGTTGATCGAATACTAGAAATTGTAAATTTCGAATGTCGTGGAAATTTGGCGTGGCTTAAATTCTGAATTGAAATTATTATCTTCAAGTCTTGCGCACCAAAACGCGCCTGTTCACTGCTGTCGATTTGAACGTGATGATGAGGTGAAGGAGAGCTGTCGCTTGTTTTTTCTCTTTACAAAGTCAACTTTACGCTTTAAACTGCGTTTGCAGCGGTCGGTTTGGTTAGGTTGGATGAAAAACCTTAAGTATTGAAAAACCGGCTTTACTGTACGGATGCTTTTTTAACCTCTCTAAGAAGGTGAAAAATACACTAGCACGATGATAGGTTACCTTGTACGCTAAAATTTATTTCTTAAAAGGTTGTAAAATAGTTGAAATGCCATTCGTTCATACCTGCACTTAAATGAGCAATTTACCTAGTGGTTCACATATGAACCAACACGCTGACAACGTGTTGAGCGTAGATTAATTAGGCGGCACACTTCAATGAACGCCTGATGTTCACTGCTGGTACATATCCACGATCCTAACAACTGGCTATCGTTATAGAGCTTCTCACGGCCAGTCCTGCGAAACAAGTGTGTACACACGCTAACCATATCGTATTCATAAATTGTTGCAAACGAGAGAGAGCCAAATTTTTGAATTCTCAATACAAATCCAAAGCACGTGAGAGCAAACGGCTGGAGGGATCTCGTTAGCGCTGCGCGTTGCACCCGTCGCACTTGACTCACTCACCAACGTGTGTGCCCGCGTTGGCAAGTGGGTGAATGAGACAGTGACGGTGGTTCGTCAAGATAGTGTTGTACGCATGTTTTGGCTGAGCCCTTGATGAAAATCGCAACAAACATTTCGTCAGTATGCTATTTTAACAGGAATGAACTGCCACTCTCGACGTTTATCGTCAATGACGTGTCACAAATGGGGTAGAAGGAATACTGATAGCATTTGAACAGGTCCTGAGCTTATTAGGATTACTTGCCTTCACACCAATGAATAACTAACTCTTACACATTTGTCCAACTTTTATTGAGAAATGCTAACGTTTTGCAGTGTTTGGTTGCGTAGTGAATGGTAGTCATTCTCTCCCGTAAACAAGGGAAAGGACAAACACAAATAAAGCGTGTTCTGTTCTTGTTTGTATACATCATTTGGCAGCTAATACGGCTGATGAGTTTCAAAATGGCAACAACGAGCGCGTGAAAAATATATTTAAAATATTTACTAGACTTCGGATGAATCTTTAGACCATGCGAGGTTGGATACGCACTATCATTGCGAGAATGAAGGTTCATAAATCTTGTGCAAACAGGCACGTAAAGCAAGGAGTTGTCGGACGAGGTACTGCGTCTGAGCGGAGTAGGGACACATGCAACTCGTGCCCTGCAAGGGGTCTCGCCTGTCTAGGGCCTCTGCATCAGCACTTGCATGCCTGCATTTTTGCGCTGTATTTAGCTGCCGCTCGACGGCTTTTTGTGCTGCAACTGGTCTTCTTCTGTGCAAGCACGCATCATTATTGGCGCAGGATTCAGTCAGGGTTGAGAAAAATACATATTCGCTAAAAAAAATGTTCGTAGAAGTGTATGCATACGATCATTAAAATGCATTGTGGAGAAACCATTAATATGTACCCTGGAGCAATATGTTCACAATAAATGGAAAATTAATCTTCCATATCATACTTTTACAGAAGTTTCTAATTACTAAATATACGCAAAAACTTGAAGATACTCGACTATAATGTATATATTACAAGTTTTAGGCATTTAAGAACAAAAAGTAATCGTCCTATCTACAATATTACCTCTCAAGGTGATATGACCAATGTATGAAAGGGAAGTAGTGCTCCCAGAGGAAAGTGTGAGGTCCCGAGCTGAGTGTTAGGTAGCCCTTCTTTCTGTTGAAATAAAATAAATTTCTTCTTTTGTTACTTTCACCAATTACTTCCATTTCAAACTTTAATCTTGTTTCATTAACATCCTTCCTAACTTACTGTTTTTATGTGCTGAGGATCTTACGTGGGAAAACCCCTTGTGCATAGATTCTGTGATCCCTTAAGTTCCTACTAAATGGTGCATTTATTCTTCCTCTTTTTGAGCCAACGTTGTTGTGGTTAGCTAGGCTTACACTAACTAATCTAGGCTAATCTTATTCGCAACATTGTAGATGATCAGGCTAGCATGGTAGTGGAAAAAGATTGGCCCAGTTTCTGGTAACTGAGTTTTTCGGTTTAGTTTTTTATTTAATTTAGGATAGTGACGCCCTGTGACTTTCCACTCAGTTTTGACGATTACAAATTCCAGGATAATTATCAGGAGGGAACCATTGAACTGAACACACGATTGACTCCTCAAAAGTTTTTCAGGAGGGTGGGGAAGAATAACCTTTCTACTCGTAGGGCTGTAATTTCACCTCTAGTTGAGTCTCTATCCCAGGTTTCATCTATAGGGGTGATTCCATGTAAGAAAACACTGCTTTTTTCGTCAACCGTATCTCAATTTCAGCATTACCGTAGTGTCCCTGCGTTTGCATCCAGTCCTCTCAGAGGAAGACAGCTATTGCATCAATGAAAACTAGAGTCCTCTTGGCGAAATACAAGGTCCTGAGCTGAAGATTAAGTAGACTTTTCTTCAGTTGAATTAGAATGGGTTTTTAATTTTGTTCATGTTTTTTTTCCGTTCACTGCTAATTTTTTTTCAGCGCCTATTACTTTCTTCTTCAACTGTCATCTTGTTCCAATAACTTCTTTTATGTTTGCTGTTTTTGCATAGATGTGTTAGGACACCTTTGTGAATAGATTCCTAGTTCCCTTAATTCTATGCTAAATGGTGTCATCCTTCTTACCCTCAGAGTTACACTTTCGTTGTGGTTAGGGAAAATCGAACAAACTTGTAATTTATTTTTGCAATAAATACCCGAGACCATTACTGGCCCCATTTCTGCATCGCCTCATTGAGTTATAATTCACACTTCCGATTAAATAATGGCAAGTTGTTCTTCATCATGTTTTTCACTATAACTAACGATATTGATTATTGATGTGACTTTCACTGCGCAGTGTTGCCAATCGGTGTATTTTGAAATTTGCTTGGTTTGCTGAACGCATTAAGACGGTGTATACGAACATGTGCTCCCTCAGCTGTGTGTGTATTTTACATGCAGTTGGGTATGGATAAGTTGTGTCTGTTGGTGTGAAAACAAGAATTCAGTAATTTTGTTACGAGATTCAGATGAGAGTTTCAACAGCAAGCAGCTGAACTTCATGAATTATATAACCACATAAAATAACGCATTCCTCAAGAAATACGTCGTTGTTCATGCAGCCGCGTTCATTTGCATCGCGCGCATCTTTTTTGCCTCGGGGGCCGCTGCTGACATGGCTTGTTAGATAAAAATGGCGACAATTTTAGTGGAATTTGAGCACATAGAGCCAACCTGTGCGGCTACACCTGCTGTACCTAGCATGCATGGGCCCAGTCCTGGCAGACCGAGTAGTGGTGCGCCCTTCCGAGCTGCGCTGCCCAGCTGTGGTGTCGGCCGTCGCCTGCTCTACGAGGTCCGTAGTGCGTCTGGTGCTTGCAGTTGCACCGCCGCCCAGCGTCTGCAGCCTGTCCCTTGTTGTTCCACTCGGCATACCTCGCTTGTGAGTGGCGTCTAAAGGTAGCTTTATTAAGCCATTGTGAGAAAACCTTACTCTTTCTAGGATTCCAGCCTAAACAATTTTCCCTAGTTTGTTGAGTGCTGTTTTCGCTAGCTTTGCGGCTTACATCACTATCCCCCTCAGGGCGATACAACTATTGTATCTATGAGAATTGGCACTCACATAGGGAAAATGTGAAAGGATCCGAGCTGAGAGTTAGGTAGCCCTTCTTTTTGTTGAAATAAAATGTTTTTTGTTATGTTAAGGACCACCTTTTTTCGGTTCACTGCTGTCCTGTTTTTCAGCACCTACTACTTTCTTCTTCAACTTTTATCTTGTTTCCTAAACTTCTTTCTCAACTTACTGTTTCTGTGCCCCTTTTGCATAGATTCCGCGTTCCCTTATCTCCATATTAAATGGTGCCTTCCTCCTTCCTCTCTTCGGATCGCCTTTTTTTAGTGGTTAGGGAAACTTAAACTAACATCTAATCTAATCTGAACGTCACAATCCAAATGTGAGATCTCGAGCTGCGAGATGACTAGGTCTTCTTCTTGTTAAAAAAAAATTTTTTTTTGTTGTGTTACGGACCATCCCTTTTTGGTTCACTGTTGTCCTGCTTTTTATCTCCTATTACTTTCGTCTTCAATTTTTATCATATTTCATAAGCTTCCCTTATAAATAGCTGTTTCTATGCGCAGAGTATCTTGTGTATGAGCATACCTTGCACATAGATTCCGCGTACCCTCCATTGGATAATAAATGGCGCCGTTCTTCTCTTTGGAGTAGGCTTTATGGTTAGAACAGCTTAAACAAACGAATAATGCAACCTAATCTGACATTGTTATCCAAGATCTTTCTTAGGTTTTTTTCATCGTTATTGAGTTTTTTCCAGTATATTTAATTCATGTGGCTCAGCCTAACACTAATTTTTATCTGTACTTATAGCGCAATTATTCAGCTATTTTTAAAAATTGTTTCTTTTTTTCTCATTCGATCATATTAGACGACAAACTGGGCACAAAAATCTTTGTAGGCGGAACTTGTGCGAACCAGTCGATTCTTTATTACAACGCATGCTTGAGTCAGCTGTCAGATTAACGCTCCTCTGAGCATTTGTCAAGCGCTGCAGCCGCATTGTTTCGCTCTTTTTCGTGACATTGCGGTCGAAGGCCTCCTCTGAGCCCGCGCTGGCTGGTGACAGTCGACTTGGGAGCTGCGACCCTCCCTCCTCTGCGGGATCACGCGGGGCTGCGCTGAGGAGGGACGCCCTGCGAGCTGCCCCGGGCGCCGGAAATGCCCGTACCTGCCCTTCCCTTGGCCCCACTGCTGAGGTGTGGGAGGGGGCACGGCCCCTGAGCTTGCGCTGCTACAGGGAGTACTAGCTTTTTGGCTCCACCACGAGTTTTTTATGCAGCAAGAGCATTAAGGTTTTCTTTTCCTTCCCAAACTTACACTATGTTATTTGGGTGAAATTTGTTTCGTTTACTGACCTTTTACGCATGAAAATAAGTCACATTCGACGAGCTATTATATGCATAGAAGCGACCGCAGTAGCTCTTCATGTTTGCAGTGTATGCACATTTTTATTGCACTAGTCTAAGCGCTGTGTGTGCCGAGCGTATTGTACGGTTATCAATTTCTTTCCCTTGAGCGACGAGTCGGTGAAAGAAAATATTCCCGGCAAAATGTGTCTGTTCGTCTGTCTGATACACATGTGAAGCTGTTCGTAAATGTACATTGAGGCTCTAAAAGTTTTGCTGGATGGTTTATCCGTTTTGCTATTTTTGATGACGGCCGTTCCCAGCCGCCCAAATTAGAAGATAAAGCTATAGAAAACATTCATTTGTACCCACACAAGTGTTGTATAGCAGACTTTAAAGTTTTCAATGTGCAACGCAGCTTCAAAACTCCTGGGTACGGAGCTGCCGTGCTCGACACTGTACAATTTCATCGAATGGCTACAACGCATTGGTTCGTGGGCACCGGGTTACGTAACGCTGTATGTATTGCGCTATCTAGAAATTATTTCAGGGAATATTCTCAAGTAGTCTTTACGAGAAAGACCATTATTACTTATTGCATTATGAGTTACCTAGGCGAATGCAAATTATTTTACTATGTTGTTTGTACTTAAACACACGTTGTAGTTACATTAAGTTAGAGCATGCAGGCGCAATCTTAACCGCTTCTGGTCTGACGTTCAAACACGCCTCTTTGTTCATCACTTGATTCGCATGGAAAGCGCTCTGAGATATTGACTAGGCTTGATAACAGTATGTTCAAGTTGCTCGTATTAATCGCACATGTTTCTGAAACTCACTTCCCTCTTCTTGGTTTTCTTCTGATAGTGAAAAGTCTTACTTGCTGACTTGGTTGCGTGCAGAAAAGCGTCGTTGCTATTTCTGTTGAGCGAGGATGTAATTTATCGGTGGCATCGCAAGCGCCCTCCCGCGCGCTTGTTTCGTCTTTGTATTTTCACCTCTCTTAGATGCTAATTGTTTATTTTGATACATTGTGAAAGCGTTTTTTGTGGTTAAATATTATTATGAAAATTTATTTTGAATTTAATAATATGAAGTACAGTCAACTACTTTGTATTTAACCTTCAAATTTCTTGATAATGATAGCTATTGTTTTGTTTTTGCGTCTAAGAAAATTTATGTTCCGAGTCTAGTTTGGACTCAATAAACTCATCTGTTACTGTGTCTATCCCAGCACTGAAGATGTGTTCTATACCAGTTTTTTGAAAATAAAGGAATAACTAGCTTAGCTAGTTATTCCTTTATAACTATCTTTAATATAATAATATAAAATTCCTTTATTTTCACAAAAACTGGTATAGAGCAAATCTTCAGTGCTGGGATAGACACGGTAACAGATGCGTTTATTGAGTCCAAACCAGACTCGGGAACATAAATTTTCTCAGACGCACAAACAAAGCAATACCTATCAAAATCAGGAAATTTTGAAGGTTACATTCGAGGTAGTTGACTTTACTTCATATCAGTAAATCCAAAATAAATTTTCATTATAAGATTTGACCACAAATAACGCTTTCAGAATATCTCAAAATAAACAATTAGCATCTACGAGAGGCGACGCCCTTGGCTAGCCCTACATAGCCTCTGAAATATGAGCAGCTCGTGGTGTTGCTGCCAGTAACTGCGCGCCGGACCCTGTCCTCATGCCCCTCTCATGACCTCCAGGGCTGCAGGCTGGAGTTGGGTGACTTTCTCCATCCTCCTCCCAGTTGTTCAATTAAAGGCTCAAGGCTCCTGCAGATACAGTCGACAAGCATTAGTTGGTCTTGGTTCTTCGTCTTAGTCGTTCATTTCGTGTCTCAACTTGTGCTATGAGCACCTGAAAACCATTCCCGAAATGTAAAGAGAAATCATGTCAATGCAAGGCATATATGTTTTATTCTGTTTATAATTATACCTTTATAGTTCAAATATTCAATGAAATATGATGAGGTTAAATTATTTACGCTTATATTAATACTCTGAGTTAATTAAAAGCTCAAGCGTGGATTTATTCTGCTTATAGAATTCACAAGATGAAGTGAATTGAAACTCATCGAGTCAGGTGAGGAGCTGTGTGAGACGCGTGTTTGTTTTGGGAGCGGTGTAAGCGATCGCTAGCCTGGACTTGATACCGACACAGTCATACCTCACGCTAGTTCATGGGTCGTGAGTTGTGTAAGCTTGAGCACTGTACGCTTTGTTCTGGAATTCGAATGTAGAGCTTCGGTCGCCTTAGAAATGGAAAACTTCTACAAATGAACATTCCCTGTGAACAAAGTGTCTGTTTCATGTTCTCGTGTAAAAACCTGCCCCTTAAATTATAGAAGAACTTCAAGAAATCTTCGTTGGTTCTATATAACACTGTCTTTCATGAAACTTTCTACAGTATTATTGCTGATGAATCTTAGTTCAATCTTCACTAGATTCCGTAATTAATTATTACTCGTTACGTTCATTAAGCTGGCAAATAAGTCTGCCACACATTGCAAGTCACAAATAAACAAAGGTGAGCTCGTGACCCCAAAGTTTGAAGAGACTGCAAAGTCAGATTTGTTGCAGCTACTTTCATCGACACACCTTTTACAAGTAATATACATGAAAAATGAACCCAATTCTATTGTTGGATGTTTTGTGTGAATTATTAGCAATTGTTTTGTTTAATTGTTAATCATTTAAACATTCTTTGGGTGCCCACCTCTCTTCTAAAGTTACCATCAGTAGAAAAGATTTGTCTTCATAAACATCCTGTTAAGTGAGTTACTTGTAAAAACCAGCCCACCAGTCTACACGCACGTCCCGTCTTGCCGGGCGACATTGAAAAAGTAGACTCTTAAAGCTGCGACGTACCCACGTTCTCATCGACGGTTTTCGTAGATTTCTTCCAGAATTCCTTAACTCTGAACTACTGTAGGCATTGACGTACCGCCAAATGTGAGAGTGCTAGTCCTGACAGAACGATCAAGTGACGCATTTCAGTTCTTGCCGTTTTATCTTCTGGTAAGTTTGTTCTAATCGCGTGTTGAGTAGCTTTACTACGTTGAATGTTAATCCACTGTTTACACTTCCTGTCTTTGGAACGCCTTTGTTACAGTTAAAGAGACTTAAACTAACGTCTAATCTAATCTTCAACGTTTACGGCATTTGCACCTCATTCCCGTTCTTCAGGTTGAAAAGAAATCACGAGTATTCTTATATCCCCTCAGGGGGATACAACTATTGTGTCTAAGGGAATTAGCTCTCCCAGGGGAAAATGTACGAAGGCCAGAGCTGAGAGTTAGGTAGGCTTTCTTTTTGTTGAAAAAAATGTTTTTTCTTACGTTAAGGACCACCATTTTTTGATTCACTGCTATCCTGTTTTTCAGCACTTGCTATTACTCTTCTTCAAATTATATCTTGTTTCATAAACTTTTTCTTAACTTACTGTTTCCATGCCCCTTTTGCATAGATTCCGCGTTCCCTCATCTCCATACTGAACGGTGCCTTCCTCTCTTCGGAAGGCACCATTTTTTAGCGCTTCCGGAGGCTTAATTAAAACGAATACCTAATCTATCTAATCTAGTATTGTTATAATGAAACTGCTTCAACTAGTGCTCTCGACCCCACAGAGCGACGCGTTGCCTCCACGCTCTTGGCTGGGCGTTAGAGTGAGTGACTAAGTAATGTTCTGATGCCTGTGTTTCAAAAGGAAGATTACTTCTATCATAACTGAGGCATGACTGCAAGTGACTGTCAAAAAATTATATTCGCCGGTGGTCTTTGTTTTTAAATTAAAGCCCCTTCAACCTTTGTTTTCACGCCCTGAACTGATATTCTGTCCATGTAAGTGTAATGCAATAATGAGGTATCACAGAAACATTAGTGTTGACTAATTGTTCATTTAAATATTAAATTATGGTTTCAAATTTCTGCGTTGAAAGCTTTTATTTGGTTCATTTGGGAAAAATCCAGTACATCGGTGATGATGCCACAGTAATTCTGAGAATTGGCGTGTCTGACCTGTT
>JACJUY010003112.1:45589-92094 GCA_014220935.1 Platorchestia sp. MABIK | reverse complement strand
CGTACCCAAATTAGTCTTAATCATTTTACACACCTCCAGTAAAAAAAATTTGTTGTTCAGTGTAATCACCAAAAAAAGAGCTACAGAAGAAACAGAATCTAGTAGAATGAATGCCGTGTGGAATGAGAGCTGTTAATCGAGATGATGCGGTCCAATAGCTACCTGATAAATTTCTGAGCCACGCAACTACTTTTGGCCACTTAATCGTTTCCTTACATGAGAATTTGGAACGAATAACGTTAGTACTGAAAGAATATCGGGAATATCAAGAAACACAAGGACAAAGTCGTGTGTAATCAGGAGAGCCTGGACATTCTGGCACTTGAAAATAAACATTTATGGCAATAACAGATAGGAGCTAATGGCCTCATAATTAGGCATCTATAGCACTAAAATCGTTTTTTTTAAGACCTATAAAGGCATTTAAGGCAACTGTGGCACAATGAAGTTTCAATTTACTATGTTCAAATATTAATTTTAAACTTTGGATCAAATGAAAACTATTTGATTTTGTATATTTTAATAAACAAAAACACCTGACACTATCAACAAAGTATGTTTATTTGGGGAATATCATGAATTACTTGCAATTTAGACACGTGAAAGAAGAGTATTCGAATTACTCGAACAAATTATATGAGAAAGAAAAGATGAACTGTCAACAATTAATATTCTATACATTAATTAACACTCTTTTTCTACTGTACCCACAAACTATAGAAAAGACGTTCAATTGAAGTTCGAGTAAATAACAACCAAGCAATGCGGGTTAACATTTTGGTACAACTAATAGTTACATTTTAGTTTATGCTATAGCAAGATGCTACAATAACTTCCTTGAAGTTTTCACATGTAAAGTTCAGTCTGCTGCCGGAAGGAAGGTATTTGAGTTTTGAAAATAACCTTTCAACTTCAACTGATGTCAAGTGCGCGTACTTGAATGTCACTATGTCACTTGGGGCAGAGGTTTTCAACACATTGCTCTGAATTTCCCGCAAATTATTATTTTGATTCAAATTAATTAATTTGACCTTCCGAATACTGTCTAGTTCCTTGAGGTCAGCGTTCGCCATTTTTATCTTTTTGCATTTTAGGGCTATTGCCATTCCTTTTCTTCCTGGAGATTTGCTTACACTTTTTATTTTTTCTTCAAACAACTGCGACGCTTCCATTAATGGAAGATTTCGTTCTTTCACTTTCGATATGGCTGCAGGTTTTTCTTTAAAATGTGAAGAAATGTAAATTAGATCATTGCGCACACTGGCATTGCACATCAGAATCTTAGACTATACGAACTGATGATGCATCCTCGCTGTTCAACTCTTTGAATTTTTCGCGGAGCAAGTCGTAATTAGAGGCTTAGTAGAATGGAGCTGTTAGCCAAGTTTCCCACCTTGTGAGAACAGGTTGAGGCGGTAAATTCAGTGACGGGGCATGTTGTTCGAATTGTTCACATCTGCTTGGTGATTTTAAATATATTTTTTACCATTTGCAATTAAACGATCAACATCTTCAAATGAAAATCTTACTTCTTCAGCAATCCTGTGGAGACCATGTACCAAACATGTAACATGAACCATGTTAGGAAAAAGCAGTGACGAACAGCAATACATTGTTAATTGTACTTGACATCATCTGACCACAACAACCCCAACGATGATGTTAACAGTAGAGCAATCGCATAGCTGTTTGTTACACTGAGTGTCTCTGTTGTTTGTAGGTACATTTTAGAAGGGCTAATTTCTAAAGTACCAACAATAACATTTGCAAAGTGCCAACCTAGTCGATCTGTAATTTCATCAATTGAAATCGAAATTTTTTGTTTTCTAATTCACATCTAATTTTCTCCATAGTTTCTGTATAGTGCTTGTCAACGTACTACTTACGAAGAGTTGATTCGTCAGGAATGGTTCTAGCTGAAGATTTTTGAAAAATTCTTTAAGACTCTGATTGCCTAATTTCCAGAGTATTATATCAGCATCTTTGAAAACTTTGCATGAAACTTGACGAAAAATTTAATCTCAACTGGGCGTGGACTGTAGAAAAGAAACTGCCTGTCAGGTAGATGCGCTGCTTTCAGATGGATTTTTTTGAGTTTTTTTTTTAATATTGTCTGTTGTATAATATTGACTGTAGTATAATTTTGACTGTGGTACAGTGCAAAGTTAACTTATCACTCTCAAAAGCATTTTCACCAAATTCACGCACATAATTGCTCAACTTTTGGCTTGAAGACTGACGCACTTTCGCCATGGTGTTGAAGTAAATGTACACTAACAATATTTCATCCATCGAAAAAGGTAAAGAAAGTATTAGCGTGAAGTGAATACCATCAATTTTTTAGTATTATTATTATATTTTGAGTTTTAGTTCTCGTTTATCCGTTTTCCAGACAGCGGGGAAATGGAAAGGAAAAAGGGATAGCGACAGAGCAGTATGCTACATGAAGGGGACATTTCCCGATGTCACCCTCATGAGTGCGACAGACAAGCGAAAGAAGAGAGTAGCGGTGAGTACAAGCTCCAACTGGATTGGAAAATTCAATCACAACTGGAGGAGAAACTTATAGGAGAGGACACTTCTTACAATGAAAACTACTTATTTGATTAAAAACAGAAGTGCAAAGAGGAAAGGAATAAGTACCAACCTAATTTTGATAGCTACATTAAAACTAATTTTAACAAGAACGAAAGGGCAAAAACCAGGCGACATTTCATTTTTAAAAATCTGTATGTCAAAATTAGAACGTTTCGGGCCTAGACCCATCTTCAGCTAAACAATCTGAAATGACATTGGTGAAACATTAATAACCTAGGTCCATCATTGGCTAAAACAATCTGAAATGGCAATGGTGAAACATTAAAAACCTATGCTAGAGAATTGGTTTTTGCCCTTTCGTTCTTGTTAAAGTTGCGTTGGACGCAGAACTTACCGATAATTGTTAAAACTAATTTTGTAGTAAGTTTTCACACACCAGAATTCTGTGTTTATAGAAATGGAATACAGCACAGGCATTTACATTAATAAAATAGACGTTTAAGGGCCGATTCTTTGGCAGGTATGTCAAAATGTAGACACTTATGACCAAATCAGGCATTTATGGCATTATTGGACCTTCATGGCTTTTTTGGCATTCATGACAAATGTCCGGCCTTTAGTTATCAGTGACCTTCAGTAAAAGTGGTCGGTGGGTTGAGCCTCTTTACATACTTTGATTCACTTTGCGCACAACTGAACTGAAATATGTTTGAGGGATAATCGCTTACCAAGAGGTAAAGTTGAGACTTGAGCTCAAAGAAGAGTGAATAAAATGCTCATGTTCTAAAATTCGCTTCACACATTTACCGGAATAGATGTTGTTGAGAATTTACTCATGTAATGCTGAACCTCAGCAGAAAGGTCTTTATTGGCACTAAAGCGAAATTTCGGAAATCCTAAGTCATTGCGGAAAATAACGAAGTGGGTCCGATTTTCAAAATACGAGTAAATCGAAATTAAAGTTAAAAGATTATTGGATAAAAATTTCTCACACAAAATTGATATTAAGCTAAAACCTGAAAACCTCTTCTTGAATAGGCAGTTTTCCAGAGCCCGAACTGTATTTGTTAACAAAATGTGTCTCCAAAAATCTGAACTGGTTTTAATTTTTAAATTCTACAGTGAATTTTCCATTCGGATAATGACCAATTAATGCACGAGAAAAAGCACATAGAATACATTATTCATCAGCATATGTGATTCAGGAAAGAAAAAACACATCATCCATCGTTCTTCGATATGATGTTAACTAACTATAAATTGAACATCTTTGAACCCAGTTTTATTCATTCTCGCACTCGGAATATTGGCCAAAAGATCTCCACGAACTAGACCCGTGTTCAAAACTTCACATTCTTTACAAAAAAATCCATTCAATTGTACCAAAAAATTCGCTACATTCATTTCTAAAATAGATGGAAACTAACTCTTTATTCATATTATCTTTTGAAATGAGTTTAGCTATTTGTGCACACAAAAATCAAGGCTTCAGAAAATTTCTGAGAATGAAAAATTAATCTAATGTTTTTCTCAGTGGTCTGATATTTTTTATTTTGTTTTTAGGATCATTTTTTTAAACATGGAGCAAATTTGCATTTGATTTGTCTGATTTCGAACCACTAACCTTACTTAAACGCGTTACCGGTTATCTCCTATAATTATTGAACTCAAAGTAGTTTGCTGCGCGCTTGTACGTATACATGGTACTAAGGTTTTCACCGTCCACGCCCTGCATTTCAGTAACAACATCTAGCGAAATTCCACACCCTGTTTTCAACATAAGATTAGAAGAAGTTCAACTCTATTTCTACGTTGGCTAAATTCAGGACCTTTTCCTCCAGCTTAAGTTAATGTCATATGATCTACTGTGGGCACGGTCTGTTACAGACGTTCGGTTTGTGAACGATATATTTCATTGATTCATCAGCAAGTAAGGTAAAAAAATGGATCCCGTAGGTACTGGATTATTTTTACCTCCGTAAAGCATGGAATCAACAATCATTACAAAATAAATAATGAGTTAAGAAAACAACCTGACCCGACAGGGCTCGGGTTGTTCACGAAAAGCTACAATTACCAAGCGTCCAATTTTCAAGCTCAATACTTCAGTCAACTTCTATTTTGTTTGTTCTTTCGTTGGGCTCAGTACATTATTTTAATTTTTGAATCTTCGATATTTTAGCGTATACTCCAAAATTGGCTTAGTTCTAGATGAAAGAAACCGAGTGAACATTTATGATTTTTTTTGATCCGATATGTAGCCATCTTGGAGGAGCCCGAGGGAAATGACTGCACAGTGCACAGGCTGCACAGCCGCCGCTTGCGCTTCTGAGCAAAGTTAGATATAGGGCGTCCCACGAAACACCGAACACAAAATGAAAACAACACATTTCAAAAAAAATTTGCTGCATTTGTATACTGTTTCGACCATATTCTCCGCTGAATGATTTTCAACAAATGCAAAACGTTTTGATAAAATATCTTTAAAAATGCTTACCCTGCAACTACTCTACTGAAGGCTTCCTTCCAACACCTTCCGAATACTATCTATTTCCTTGTGGTCAGTGTTCGCTAATTTTATCTTTTCTCATTTAAGGGCTATTGCCATTCCTTTTCTCCTTGAGATTTGCTTACACTTTTTATTGTTGATGTCAGAAACATGTTTGCGCCATAAAGCCTAGCAATAAAATGTACACGCCACAATTTAGCTTTACTCCAAGTTTTAGAAAATAAGTCCTTAAAACTACTATTTAGTAAATCTTTATATTAAAAATAATACAAACATATTTTAACCTCTAATTCTATCCAAATGTCATACATTTCTGTCGACGTTCTTTTGAGTTTTTGATCGCATAAACGAAACAACTCGTTCGATTGACTGTTTAGTACATTGATTCGTTAGCGATTATTTCTCTCAATTATTCAGTGTTTTGAGAGGCTTACAATATACTGTTGTCTTTGAGCGCCTACGTAGAAAATATCCTAATTACACTGTCTTAGATCTTTGATCTTGGAGGCCATTCAATTTATTAATTTAATGCAACTGTTCGGTTATTAAAATTAAAAACTTCTCTCGGCAGCGTTCTTACAGCCACCAGGCTATTGATAGCTTTAAGAACACGAATGAGAGAAGTTTCTGATAACCACATGCAGGGTGTTTTTTAAATCCGGTACGCGAAAAAAATTTTAAAAACTTGTGATACAATGAACTAATTTTTAAAAACAAAACGGCAGTAGAATCCTGAGATTTATATCTTTTATTTGGCACCTACGTATTTATGATACAACCGCCAAAATAAGAATCAGATGACACAGTAAAATTCATCCTGCATTGAAACTGCCGCCAAGATGACGAACTGGACTAAGGAACAATTAGCTTTCATAAGCACTGCACACATCTCTAATGGAAGGAGCATTGTCCTAGCCACCAGAACTTCGCAGGTTGTACTCTCTCTTAAAACTTTGCTGAGCTAGGACAATGCTCCTTCCATTAGAGAAGTATGCAATGCTTATGAAAGCTAATTGTTCCTTAGTCCAGTTCGTCATCTGTGCGGCAGTTTCAAAGCAGGATGAATTTTACCGTGTCGTCTGATTCTAATTTTGAAGGTTGTATCATAAATATGTAGGTCTCAAATAATATATATATATATAAATCTCAGGATTCTACTGCCGTTTTGTTTTCAAAATCCGTTCATTGTATCACAAGTTATTAAGGATTTTTTTCGGGTCTCATATTTAAAAAAATACCCTGAAGTTTCATTGGGCAAAGAAGTTGAGTGGCCTCCACGATTCCCGTAACTAACACCGTGTGATTATTTTCTTTTTGGACACTAAGAGACAAAAGTTAATCTAGGGCCCGCCAAAAGACCAAAAAATTAAGATCCCGTAAATACTGGACTCAAACGAATTCAATGTCCTAAAAAATGATCGTTCAATATGTCAGATATTGGTGTTCCATATACATGCAAGGTACAGTGAGCAGATATTGTTAATTTTTTAAATACTCAAACTGAACGTGTGGAAGGAACTGTAGCGCAAAACATGTTCACAATATTTCAAATGAAATAACACACATTATAGTTGAAAAGTAATTTTAGTAATTACTTTTTATAGTAATTACTATAGTAATATAGTAATTACTGTAAAATAAATTACTTTTATAGTAATATAGTAATTTTTTCCAAAACTTGAAATCAAGTTAAACTGTGGCGTGTACATTTTCTTATTTAACTTTCGTGCGCAAACATGTTTCTGACAGACAGCCTTCCGTAGAGTAATTACAGATAAATATTTTGAACAATTTTTGATCGAAACGAATAGCATTTACTGGAAAACGTTCAACGAAGAATATGATAGAAGCAGAATGAAAATGCTGCAAAAAGTTTTTGAATTACAGGATGTACATGAAGTCTTTTTACCATTTCAGAAATTTAATGTAAATGCAACTGATAGGATATTTTATTCAAATTTGTTCTACTGTATTAATCGTATATTAAAGATTTTTTACCTCATTCAATAGACTTCTACATGGGCACTATTTTGATAGTACATCAAGACGAAACTAATGATTATGACCATGGTATACGTACATTCTTGTTCTTAACTTGTTTGAAGTATATTTTTAAAATCTTTGCAGTTGCATTTTTAAACACCTTCGAAACTTTTAATTCAAGCATCTCTGTGAGGAGAAAGGAGTATTAGATAATTTATTCCATTATTCTGTTTAAAAGTTATGCTTCACACAAGTATAGACGTATGAATTTGTAAACGTTTGAGATGCAGTACTATTGCATTATTTCAGCGCAGGCACTAGGGGAGCTAAATACATACATGAAGTGAAGAGGAAGGAAAGGAAGGGAGTTATTATTATACAGGGTGGATCATGAGTTGGGTTTTTTCAAAAACATTGTGGTCGCTGCGATCTCCAGATCTATATAAGTGCTCCTGATTTCTTTTTCTGGGGATACTTAAAGGAAAGTGTTAACATTGAAATGCCTGATACTTTACTGCAATTGAAACTAGACATCATTCAAGAGAAAAATAACATTTCACCAGAGACATTTAGGAAAGTAATGAACAGCACCGTTGAAAGATCACGCCACTGTTTGATTAATAATGAAGGTAATTTAAAAGATATTTTATTCCATAGTTAAAGGTATTGTATTGTTTCAATCATAGATTCATGTTGAACTTTGAAATTTCTTCTTTGATTCTGAATTAACTAAACATCTTTATCATTTTTAGTTTCTTGGTTATTTAATAGTTTTAAAAAGACACCTTACTTACGGCCACTCGGTATTAGGTAGTTCTAAACTTCCTTGCTACAATAAGGCGACCTCAAGAGAGCAAAGAGTTGGGACCATTTAGTAGGGACTAAAAAATGGGGAATCTATGCACGAGGTGTATTCTCACATGGGATACCCAGCATTTGGAACAAGTATGAGTTCTATAGAAAGAAAAAGACACAGAAGTTACAGGGAAGAAGCCCAGAAAACTGACGGAAGCAAAGTGAGCACGAAAAAAGGAAGCCTCGAATGCTCATCAAAACCTGAGGCTACCTATCAGTGTCTCTCCTGAAGGCGCCAGTCCCATAGCATAGGATAGACTATGAAGAGAAGGGAAATAAAGTGAAGTGGGAAATAAAGTGCAGGGGCTTCGATAGTAATTTTTCAGTACCGTACAATCCGATTAAAAATCCCGTTGGTTCTATGCTTGAATATCTTATGGGTCAAAATCTTTAGCAGATATTTTGTAAATGAGGATCAGATTTCCGCTATGGAAAGTTATTCAAAATGCTCGCCAATTCTACAACGTTCTATAGATCGCTTATGGCAACACCTTACGATTTCAGTGAACTGCTCAAATACAATCTTCTGATTTCATGCATGAAATATCACTCTTCCGTAAAATATATGAAAAAGAAACACTGAAAGATAATTTGATCCCATGATAGCTCCATGGCTGCTACTCTGTGGTATGGTGTTCGACCATTTTCCATCAAAATTGAAAAATTATATGAAAATCACAGCTTTAAAGTGGTTTTTGAAAGTACATTGTGCTTGCATAGAGAATCTTCTGTGTGCAATAGGCCACAGGTGTCATGCTGCTCAAGAGATCACCAAGGAAGGCTGCGTCAGTTAGCCAGCACGAGTTTCAGTTGCGTATCTGCATGACAGGGTCGGAAGACACACTGCAGTCAACTACAAGGCACATCGCGTGACGACAACACAACTTCAATGGGCCATTATTGGGGGAAAGTTCAGGCGTTTGTCTCTCGGCAGCAGGAACGAATGAGAGATCGGTACCAAAGTTTTTATTTTGTGGTTTCGTTCCGACTTCTGTGCTTTCAGCTTCAGCGAGCTGTGTTTGATATAGGCTTAAAAATACTCAAGTGATTTAATTGATTGGTGACACAGGCATCACTCGTGTGTTTTTCATTTTAGTTTACATTTATGAGCATGAAGTGAGAAAGCATACTTTGCGTACTTTAAAAATTCAAATTCATTATCAGCACATTTGTTTGATATTAAAAATTCAATAAACTATTCTTCGTTTCTGATTCGATATGTTAAAATATATTTACATGAGATTGCTTAAACGGATGATTACCCCGAGGTATTTCAGTTGGAGTGAGGTGAAAAGAAAACGTTTATTTTAAACGATTTTCTCAAGAGAAACGTATTTGAATAGCCTCTGCCATCCACTTGTCCTATTCAGACGAAGCAAGACTGGAACGCGCAAACCACAAGCTAATCTTCTCTCTAGGTAGCAAAGCTGGCACGGCACTCTTCTCGCGCTGAAATACGTCGCTCTGGAAATCAAAGCGGGCAGTCGCATGCATGGGATCCCAGCTCTGTAAGACGATTACGTAACATGTTCTCAGTCTCAGGCCTGGTATTTTGGAGAGCGCTTCCAGCTTCTTTTCAGCTCAACGCTTGGGTGTGCGTGTAGCTCGTTTTGAGCGAACGTTTAAAGCTTCGCTTTTGGTTTTGTTTGAGGTTGTGGTAATGCATTTGATCCTCTGTTCTACACAATTTAAAGTCCTGGTCGAATTTCGCTTACCATTTCTGTACGCGAAGGGAATTTACGAAGCCTGCTGGTGTTTCATAATATTTTGGAAATTGTGGGATACTCTAATGCTGTCTTCGTCGAGTGAGTTTTTAGTGGTGGTAAATGCAACTAATTTCTCCTGTTAGATGTAAAATATTTCTAACAAATGTCACAATGCATTTTGCGTTCATTCATGTTTGAAGTGCAGTCTTTGAAATTATTTCAGAATCTGATGCAACCTTTGAAATATACAGTAATATATTTCACACTCTGTGTTTTCATACATTTACGTTAAAAATTCGCAAATGCCGTAACAAAATAGATTATTTATTGCAGATTATTGAGGTCACTATTCTATTGCTCTTCGTACAGTGAGATGAGACAATGACGTGGACAGAAAAAACTCTGTTGGAGCATTTATTAAAGACGGGTTACCAGGAAAAAGTACGAAGTACGTGATTAAGATTAAAACTTAACTGAAAAATTTAAGTGAGACGTTAGTCACTTGTATGAAATTTACTTTTTTATTTACTTGTATAAAATTTAATTGAACCAAACATGATGGGAAAAAATTGAAAACCTAAAAAAAAATCCGCTCATTCATTAGTTACAGAACCTCCTTTTGTAATGACAGCGGTTCATGTACGTTTTTTTAAATGCTGGCAAGATTTCAGGGGAATATTGCCCATTCTTCTTTGGCAATGGCTGAAAACACATTAGGTGACAACCCGAAATGGAAAAATGTTAGGCCTAGATTTAGGAGAATGTTCTATAAAAATTAAGAATGTAAAATTCAACGTCGAATGAGAAACTGAAGGGAAAAAATTAAACTAGATTTAGTGCATTGATGGATAGAAAAGTGCGGTGACTAGAAATTTATAAAACATTGTTAATGTAAGCTGATCTAAAATCATAGAAACGGCTACGAATAGAAATAAAACAAAATGTCAGTTAGTAAGCAAACAACCATTGACACTTTACGAAAAACTTACAAATTTTCATGCACCCGAGTATGAAAAACATTCGGGATATTTTTTTTCAACTTAACTTAAAGCATTAGCTGTTTGCATGTCATTGTGATTAGGTTTAATCTTGTGCATAAAAAAAGGATTCGAATCATTTGAGGTCATTCACAGTGTTTGTGCAGCCAACAACAGAAATATCAGAATTCGGTATCGTATTAGAATTGTAAAATTATTGTATAAGCCAGTTGTATAAGTCAGTTAAAGACTCTCTAGTTTCAACAAAGGCGATCTCAAGAGAGCAAAGAGAAGGGACCAAATAGCATGGACAGTATAAAACGCGGAATCTATGCACAAGATGTGTTCCCAGACATGATACCCTGAGCATACTTAAAAACAGCAAGTTCAGGAAGGAAGAGGAGGAAAAGACATAGAAGAGATGGTGAAAAAGAGATAAAAATGAAAGAAGCAAAGTGTGTGAGAAAGATAAAAGACTCGATGGCCTATCTATAGATGAGGTGTTTCAGCCAAAGTGGGATCAAATTGCAAAAGTTGAAGGGTTACCCAATCTACACCTTTTTCACTTCAAATTAATCCAAGTCATGTTCAATTTAATCCAAGTCAAGTTCAATTTAATCCAAGTCAAGTTCAAACTAATCCAAGTCAAGTTCAATTTAATCTAAGTCAAGTTCAAATTAATCCAAGTCAAGTTCAAATTAATCCAAGTCAAGTTCAATTTCATCCAAGTCAAGTTCAAATTAATCCAAGTCAAGTTCAAATTAATCCAACCTTTAGTTGAGTTCAAAATTGACATAATCACTCGTTAATTTGAGCTTTTTTGTCTGTTAAATATGTATCTATTGGATGTGATGAGCGAGAAAAACGCTTTTCTATTCAGCAAGGAATACACAAAATTTCTGCAATGTAAAAACAAGCTGTCGTAAAATAATGTGAGTATCCAGCATCAGGAGGCAGTGTGTCACTGCCTCTACCGCCGCTTCGCACTCAATAGTCACTCTATCGCCATCCGTGTTACCACTCCACATTGCCTGACGGTCCTCCAAGACGTATCTTGCAGCATTACTACCAGACAGCAATATTTTCCTCGTGTACCATTACTGTCGGCGATATTTACAATTGCACGGCATTTATTCCAATTGTGATTTCTTACCCTGTCGGGTTCGTTAGTACCTCAAGCACTCGCTTCGGGCATTGATATTCAAAGTCCTTAGATATTCATAGTCTGCCTGGAGCGTAAAGTAGCCTGAGAGAGAACACCACACTATGCAGCACAGGCTGCTCGACAGGCATGAAATGAACTGGTGCTGACCAAAACTATGTCTAAACCATCGAAATGCAGTAGTGTCGTGCGTTGCAGACGTCCTAGGCGAGGAGATGAGCAGAGTAGCGCAGAGAAGGCGGAGGATGAGGAGGTAGCCGGCTACGGTAGGTCGCAGTTCCATCAGCGAGGTGTCACAATCGCTATTACCGTTCAAACTAAGTCAAAAATGGCACACGGATGATCGATGAGAAGCGAAGTCCAACCAGTAGTTATCCACCATTCACACTGGGGTACACTGCAAACTAAGCTGGCAAAGAGTTAAAGATGATAATCAGGAATAGTTAAACAGACGGCTGACTGGTGAGAGCTCTGGTGCCAGTCGGAGTCTGAAGTGTAGCGAAGAGGGGGCTCTGATGTGAGCAGCCGCAGCCATCTCAATCTTCTTATTCTTGGTATGATTCATGAAGCATAGAAATAGTCAGCACTACAAATTCTAGGTTGATAGTTAAATTTGGAAGATTTGAGGAGGTCGCACGTTGTTATTGAGCTTAAGCGACGTAAACTACAGCAGCCTCAAAATTAACTTCAGTGAATTTTTTTAAATGCTTCAGAATAGAAAAGATTTTGTATATAAACAGAAGTACGCCTATGTACGTAGAATTCCGACGCATTAAAACTTAGGATTAATCAAGAGACAGTTATGAGTTCAAATAGATGGATTTAGGAGTCTAGCAGGTCATTTTTGCAAGGAAAATATACGCCTGGTGCTGTAACAGAGGAGATGACACAAGCCAAGCATTGTGTTTTAAATTAAATTTTTTGTCAATAGTTGAACGATGGAATTGGTATACTGCTACCCGTGGCAATGACACATCCATTTTTTCAACACGCGCTGGCCAGCATCGTTCCTTTTAGAAATAATAATGCATTCAGATTGTTATCATTGCATTACTTAAAAACTTCCCAGCTACAATAAAAGAGTTTTCAAGGGAGCGAAGAGAAGAACCAGTTGGCAAAGACGGTAGAAAACGGAGAATCGCACAGTGGGTTCCCAACGTACACATGATACCCTTCTCATATACTGGAAACATCAAGCAAAGAAGGAAGAGGACAAAAATACAATAAAGAGATAACAAAGAAGGCATGTAAACCAAAAAAGTAAAGCGAGCACGAAAGAGAGAAGTCCAGAAAGCCTATCCATGGCAAAAGTAGCCTAACAGTTTCCTCCTCGGGTGCCAGTCTCCATGGCGTAAAATGGAAAAACCTGACGAACCTTAACCTACTGCCTATCCCACGTTCCTCAGCGGGATCATGTGTACAGATTTAGAAATGTTGAGAGACAACCGGTTACTCTACAGTCAGTGGTCAGCAGCATTCATAACTAGCTTCGAGAATTAATTCTTCTAGGTGTTTACCGGTCAGAAATATTTTAGTATTGTTGTTAGCACAATGAAGAAAGGGGAATGCATCAGATGATTTTCCGCATGTCATTGATACAGATCATGAGAAGTACGGCCTCAAAATTGAACCTTGTGGCACGCTGTTCGTAAGATAACGAGCATCTAAGGAAGATTCCCTAACACAAGCACATTGTCTTTTCTCAGAAAGATAAAACGAAAACCAGTCAAACAAGTGATCACTAATTCTCGTCCGATGCAAGTTAGAGAAAAATATTCTAAGGTCGACTGCTTCAAAAGCTTTTGGTCAGTCGATGAATATAGAGAAGATGACAGTTTTCTGGTTAATTGCACGATGAACATCGTGAACTTAGAATTTGGGACGTCTGAAGTACTCAATTGAATTCTAAACCTGAACTGGTGAGACGAAAGCAGCTGGTTAGCCTTGAGATTTGCTTTGATTTCCGAGCAGTCTTCCATACATCATTTTTTGATGATAGCAACTTTGAAATTGAACGATGACTTTAAACGTTGCATCTGTTTCCACTCTTAAGATAAAGAACCGTCCTTGCACATAGCAGGACATAAAAAATTCAGAAATTAAAGATACAGTGAAATTTTGACATTCAAGTGAAAATTTTACAGTAACCGTAAAATGAACACCGGTATTCCTTACAGTTGCGAGCCTTGTAACTAAAATATTGTATTATTTTATTAGCCTCGACAAGAGTTGACGGAGCAGCAAAAAATAAACCCGCTGTCGCTGCAACTATTCTAGTTAGCAGGCAGGGCTAGCGATCACTATTGGTTTTCCCTATCTGAGGAGAGAGCGATATTTAAAAATTATTGGATACGTTGCAAACTCGAATTAGATCTCAAGCATGTTATCCAGCTACCTCCACCACAATGCTGATCGCATTTTTTTTCCTCCTATTTAGCAAGACTGCAGGCAAATAACACTGCATCCTCCGAATCGAAATTAGTAAAGAGAAATAGAGCTCGCAACCAGTGTCTTTTTATTTTTCTAAATAATGACCAAGTTCGGTTTTCCATTCGTTACAAACACAAAAGAAAACACTTTCGAGCTTGTATTTGCGGACCGGAAATTCTTTATTTTTATCATGGCTTGCTATACTTAAACTTTGAACATTTTCACACGAATTAAGAAGCTGTCAACGTGTACAGTAAATACGAAGCTTTGAAATGTTTTGCTTACCGTACTTTTCATTAGAAAAGTACGGGCAGTGACGATGACAGATAACATTTATTCTTATGATTAAGTTAGGTTGGAGCACTCGTGCAAGTTTCAAAATAAAAATGATAGCAAAGACAGCTGATTTAAAAATCATTTTAATTAGTGAACGTTTCGGCTACAAGCTCAAGCCATTATCAACACCTGTAAAAGATAATTGAAATACAAAAAATAAGACACGGCTAAACGACAAAAAAGAATACAACTTAAAATAATGCGAAAAAAAAGGGTAACGGAGAGATTATACTACAGTTATATTTTGAAAATCAAGCTATTTCTAATTGGAATGATGATAACATTGAATTAAGAGCTGGTTTTAATTGTTTAATGTACAGAGATTCAAGTATATGTAGGTCGTTTCTATTTGCACAGAAACTTAAAATTGAAAAATCAGATTTGCTTACTATTACACTGCACTGCTCAGCGTGATCCCTAATGGCTGAAAAAGATGGCTTGGCTAAAACTCTACCCGTTCTGGAGCTCCTACCAACGTGCTCGAAAAATCTAGTTCTAAAACTACGTTGGGTGCAAACATTTATTCTTTTTATACGTGAAATTACACATCACAGACACAACATTTCAGGTCTTAACCCAGTTTCAGCTAGACATCTGGAAAATAGTAACCAAGATTTAAAGTGAAGGAAAAAGTTTTTCTAAAGGTTTTAATTCTACTTTCTACCGCTTGTATAATTAGAGGAGGGAAAAATGAGATAAATCTCTGACGATATTTCGCCATCTTGACAGGAAGGAAAAATTTTCTTTAAATTTGCGAAAAACTGAGTCGTAACAAAGCAAAATTACATGGTAAAAAATTGGAAAACGGTCAGTGATATCGAACGTAGGTAGGAGACATGTAGTACTTTGTATAAAAATGATGCATCAAAGTACTTATTGATGAGTTGACAGGCAATCTAGTTGGCAATATTATCAATGTCCTGGGAGAAAGACTTTTCATCCAGACTATAAAAGCTTTACATTCACATCGATTTAAGACATAAATGTTGAAGTTACGAACTATTCTAATATGCTTAAGCTGTTGGCAATTGTGGGCCAGTACATCGAACCAAAATTCGAGGTAGAGCGTCAAAGAGTCTGCACAGAGATCTAAGTACTCATAATGTTTGCGCGTATCTCCATCAGATCATTACATGTTGGTAAATCATTAATCTCTACATACTACAGGACCTGTGAACAAAATTGGCACTCCTCAGCCTTTACAAGCGTTTCTGATTGTGTGATGCCCGCGATAAAAATTATTATCCAAAGCTATACAATATCAGCATCGTACAACCGTGTCGCAGTTAATATCAAAATGTGAATTGCCATCTCACCAGTCCAAGAAACGAAGTGGCTTCCTCTGTGTTTTGCTTCAGAAATGAGCGCGTGTGGAGATGCAAGATCAACAAGCCATATCCCGTACGACGCATGGTGAACGACTCATCTCAGAGTAGCTGCATAAGATATTGACATCGGCGTGACAGATCCAGGAATATTCTGAAAAAGTGTAATCTCGTTATCTTAGGTTTTCCTTCATTTCTCTGCTTACTTGACTTTTTCTTCTCTCCTCTTCTTGATATCTCTCGTCCGCTGATCAAACTCCCTCGGCTTGGGTTCAGTGATACGATCACGAAGCATCCGGCCCTTGAAAGCCGAAATCCAGTAGTAAATACCTTTCCTTTCGCGTACACAGGATATTCAACAAGCAGAATTTCCCGTTCACACAATTGCAAAACATTTTCTGTCGTCATCTTCTTTAATCATTTTTTTCTTGCATGTATTCTTGGACGTAGACGGAGAGATACAAAAACTAGGTTAGCTATTGTATCTCTCCGTACGTGGAGGACCCTAGTCTCTAAAAATAAAGGGTCTTTTATTTTTCGTGTCAAAATCGGCAGGTTCTTAAGATCGAGAAAATGCCTGAGGAAGAGAGCAAGAAACACGCAGGTCAATCTAGGGTATCACCGAGGTGTTGCAGGAGTTCCCCCCCGTTTCAATTAAGGTTCATCTCCAGAAGCTCGAGATACACGGGGTGTGCGAGACTCAAAACACTCATCACTGAGACCTTTAAGAACAGGCAGCAAGAAAGATCCTGTGTCGAAACTAGGTAGTTGGTTTGCTTTCTCAACTTCCTCAGATACCTCACTGTTTGCGCCAAGCTATTTGTATTTTTCAATGCTGCAAAAATGGCGCATAGCAATGACGCTTTGATGCGATAGAAACGATGCTATAAAGAAGCGTCAACGTGTGAGCTGATTTCATTAAAGAACCAAAATTAACGTGATTTTAACGAAGTTCGATTAAATTATGGAAACAAACTGCCGGTAGTTCTTGACTACAACCTTGTTCAGGTATTGTTGAAATACTGTTTTGAAATACCCTTTCCCCTATAGAGCCAAGTGGGGCCAAAGCGTTGGGGTCTGCACCACAATCTGTACACTTTCCAGCAGGAGATTTGCATTCCCTGAATGTATGATCCAGAGCGCTGCAAACAGAGCACACTCGATAACTTGAATCTTAAGGATTGATAATGGAGGTCAGTTCGTTGACAGTGCAACGTTTGTAGCAATAGCTAATATTGACAAAATTCCCTTCTCGATTACTTGCAGAGGTAATGATAATGGTACAGGAACATACCCGAGGTCGAAAATTTCACTGTCATTTGTCGAGCGATGAACTCAAATTTTAGCATGGAGCTGTCGCAAATTTTATTAGGCTTGATATATTCGGACATGAATCGCACTTCTCAATCTTTCTACAAATGAAATCTTCGTAACTGGAAATGAAGTATCAACTTTTGGGATTGTTACTGACCGCTGAGCACGCTCTTCTCAGGGGAGTAAAGGTTCACAGCCCAGAGCATTAATCTCTCGCATGACAGAGTCAGAATATAAGGCTCGCGCAACATCTTCAGAATTGCAGGTTACGAGCAGCCATGTCTTGTTTAGCTCAAGTATGCATGCGAACACTTCAAATCCGGTAAAAAAACCTTCAAGACCAACTGCTTTAAATCAAAGTGCACCTCCATGTCACAGTTCTTTCTATTTCAGGCATAGTATCTTTTAAATAAAATTTTAAATATTTTAATACCCCCGTAATTTTCCCTATAATTTATACGCGCTCAATGATGATAGCTCACAGGCGAGGAAGAATGTCACGTGTCGTCAATTAACAGAGCGCATTGTGACACGTCCGCACTTGATGGCTATATATGAGCGCAAATTTCACTAAATGAAAATAACCGTAATTGAAGTTTACTAGATAATTAATTATAAGCAGGGAAAGAGAGAACGAAAAAATTTCGGTCAAACTTGAGGCTAATTCAAGTTCTAAAAACGATAACTTGTACACACACTTTCCATGAGTGAAAACATTCGAATTTTCAATACCTATAGTTTTGAATGACTGCGCAAGCTAGGTAAACACCTACTGAATGTTCCCAAAAAATGCACTCTGCCTATGACTGCCGTATACTCATGTAAATTATTTTGATGTGTTTCTTGGTATAAATACAAATCTGAGTTAAATCCTAGAAGAA
The DNA here is from genome assembly GCA_014220935.1 of Platorchestia sp. MABIK. Lineage (NCBI taxonomy): Eukaryota > Metazoa > Arthropoda > Malacostraca > Amphipoda > Talitridae > Platorchestia > Platorchestia sp. MABIK. Next base: position 74,078 of record JACJUY010003112.1, on the reverse strand, counting down.
AACTGGAAATTTAAGAAAATTAAACGTCGTAAAAAAACTTAGTTGCGCCTGAAATACAAACCGAAAATTTTCGAGTAATCGTTAGTCAAAGGATTAATACTTTTTTGGGACTCCTTATGTATAAAAAGATGAAAGCATGAGAGAATTGGCTCGTACAATAATACAACATTGAGAAGCATATTAACATCATAATACGTTATTAGGCTTCAAAAATATTATTCATCTAGGTTGGTTGATCGCATTGTGTAGAACTAACGTTTGAGTGTTCTCCATAATTTTTTATCCGATTCAGATCCTCCAGAACCTTGGTACTGTTTTGAAACCCTTCACGAAGTACTATCGCTATCTGCCTAGAATCACTGTCGTATTGGAACAGCAGTCCAGATCCAAGACCCAGTTCCTCAATAAATTTTGCAAATTGTCTTCCAAAATTTTACCATTTCCGAGCTTTTTCGCAAAATTCTTCAATTAAATTCAACTACTCTGAACAACTGAATCGAAATCCTCCTCATACCATTGTGTACCCACCAACATGTATCACAGTAAAGATGATGTTCTGGGTGTAGGCTGCTCTTTCTTCTCTTCAAACATTAGCGACATCATTATGACCAAAAAGCGCTATCTATCTTTCATCTGACCACAAAAGTTGTCTAGCAAACCATCGTACTCCAAATTGGCTTTCGCGAAATGCAATCTTGGATTTTTATGACATTTTCCAGCAACGGGATTTCTCAAGAAGATCGTGACTTGAGTTTTTGCCGCCGAAGTTCATTACTGACTGTTCTGTTACAAACGTGTTTCAAAAGCATAAAGTTATTTTTGAAGTTCATCTCTTGACGCAAGCAAACTAGTTTTTATTTTACGTTCAGTAATATTGTTCGTGAACTTCTCAACAAAATATATCAGGGTGCACCACATCAATTAAAAATATTCCGTGGCACCGGTCATCCTCCATATACAGTATTTCCCGTGTAACCTACAGTAATAGTTTCAAGCAGAGAAAGAGAAAACGAAACAAATTCCGTTAAACTCAAATTTAAATCAAGTTCTTGAAACAATAACTCGCGCGCACACGTTCCATGGGTAAAAACATTCGAATTTTCAATACCTCGGTACTGCGTAAAATTAACTCCGATATAAAACGATGAATGCATGATAGGATTTGCGGATTCAAGATTGTAACATGTATTGCTGAAAACTTGATGTTAAGCATGATGCCCGTTAAACTTTCGCTCTGCGGCAGATATGATCTTTTTGTCTAGGTGGTTGAATATTTTGTAATATTGAACATTTGAAAATTTTAGAAAACTTCATGACAGAAAACTCGGAGCCGAGATTTATTTACGAGATAAATGTACCAGGAAAACTACCATTCCTAGACGTTCGAGTTGAGGTATCCGACAATTCTTTTCAGAGATCAGCGCACACTATGCCTTCCTATGCAGGAGAAACTATTTATCACAATAATTATTGTGATGCTCCCCAGGCTCACATAGGTGCCATAGTACGTTGTTGAGAAGAGTATGTAAAATGTGTAGCAATTGCATCTTTTATCAGTCAGGAATTCCTCAAGTCCGAAATTGATTGAAAACAATTATTTCCCGAATGCATTAGCAGGTAAAAAATTGAGAAATATTTTTCAACTAAATTGTAAATAGCCTTAAATGTACTGGTTCAAATAACAACATTATCAAAATCTTTTATGAATATCAACTACATTCAAATTATAAAGTAGATTCAAGAATCGTTAGTTACCGTAAAAGTTTTGCTGAAATGTCGAATGAAAGTTCAGGGCTCAAAATTTAGGTTTTCTGTGAAATCATAAAATCAGTGAATTCTTCGTCAATAATAACAATCTAAAAGAACTGTGAATAGGCTAGACTTAGCTAATGGGATTTATCAATTCAAATGTATCAGAAGAGATTACACGTTTCTTAAATTATGTTACATTGGCATTCCTTGAATAACCCTTAAACCACAATTGAGTACTCATAAATATCAAGAGTCAACTTTCAACTATTTTCGTAAGTACCATGAATCACATCCTCTTAGTGTCTTTTTTTTAATACCTCAATTTTGTACCGAGTCATTAGAATCACTAAAAAGAAACATTCAAACAATGAAATCCCATCACATTTTTTAATTTAAACACCCCTCAGGAGGATACAACTAATGTATCTATGGGAATTTGCACTCCCAAGGAGAAAATGCGTCAGGGCTCGAGCTGAGAGTTGAGTAGGCCTTCTTTTTGTTGATATAAAGAATTTTTTTCTTTGTTAAGGATCACATTTTTCGGTTCACTGCTGTTCTGTTTTTCAGCACCTACTACTTTCTTCTCCAACTTTTATCTTGTTTCATGAACTTCCTTCCCAACTTACTGTTTCTATGCCTCTTCTGTACAGATTCCGCATTCCCTAATATCCATACCTTAAATGGTGCCTTCGATACGTTTTTTTTTGTAGCGGTTAGGGAGGCTTAAACTAACCTATAATCTAAACCAATGAATTTAAACACACATTAAACAAACATCAATGTTTTCTTGTTCTAAAACTATAGCAGAAATTTCCTTTTAATTGTTAAACAATGAACTCACTTTTACATTTCCTTTCGATTCATATTTTGAGCAGGTATCCTGTTTACAGTCTTGGTTACTTAAGACGCGAATTCTAAAAATGTTCACCTTCATCAATAAAGTGTTATCACCATTTGAAGTGTGACAAATGTGTTTTCTGAACTATTCAAGTCTGAAAACGATGCACGTGCATCGAAACGTCCTGCTGTGATTATTAAAAGGAAATTATTTCAGTAGAAATGAGTGGCAACTTTATAAGAATTTTAACACGCTGTGTACTCTGACAATTTCGTAAAGTTGGAACATCAGTAAAATAACCAACATGACTTAAAGAGAAATTTAGTGTCCTAGAAATATTCTGATTGGTCATTTTTTATCGCGTGTGCAGAAATACAATCTTACCTCTTCTGATCTCTTTACTTCGGCATCTTTTAGTGAATTTCTACGGTTTTGAGATGCAAAGCTTCAGGCAACTCGAAATTTTCCTGATAACCTACGTCTGAAACCATTATGCTTTTCCCAGTAGTTTATTTACCATTTCCAAGTCTCTTTCACACAAACGAAATTCGATATCACTTGAATAAAATATATTTTCTCACAAATTAAATTTAATTTTGCAAACAACAAAATTCAGATTCATACAAATGAAAACTGAATTTCACTCAAATTTACCTAAACTAGATAGCAACGGAATTAAACTTCATAAAAATTAAGATTCAATTTACATAAACTAAAAATTTTAGTTTAAACATTTTAAAATTCATAATTCAAGGAGAATGATTAAACTATGAAAACGTTTCAAACGCGAGCCGTGAGTAAAAGCTGCAAAGAGACTTTGTTGCCTCTCGTGAGCTGATAAATATCCAGAAATATCCCAAATTAGAACCATAGAGCATGTGGGTCAATTGGCGAGGTAAATATTGTCTATATATATATATATACACAATATATGTGTATGGACAATATATAGATATATTAATCATGCTAAAGATTATTATGTATACACATCTTCGAAAGAAATTAAAATTTATCCTCAAAAATTACTGTGAAATAAATTAGCTACATTTTGCATACAAATTGAGTACATATTTTGAATGCGTGCAACATTAGTCAATAAATTGAATTACCTTCATTGACAATATATCATTATTTGGTTTGCATACGTTGCTGTTTATGCATATGTGTATAAGCTTCAAACCTAGAAAATCAACGAAAAATTTTATACCTTTTTCACAAAATTTCAAAATTATGAGATGGCAGGAAAATTTTGGTTCCACGCTTTAATCGCTTTCTTTTTATGCTGTAAAATAAGTGTTCGCTTTAATAATTTTTCATTTAGATTGAATTGAAGAAATTATTGTTTATAGATACAAGGGCAATGCATGCGTGAAACGATTCTTTCAATTTGAAAAAAATTAATTCTCAAAATAATATTCCTGACATAAATATATGATATACAAGCTTTCAATTTTTTATACTACAGGACACGCATTAACTAACAAGAGGTGATCAAGTCTCTCTGTAGCCATTACGCTCGATTCAGTTGCGTCTATAATGTTTTCATAATCTGATCTTTCTTACTGAATAATGAATTTTACATTGTTTACGTATAGTATATTTCGCTGACGAAATGTGCAGAAGTCACGTGTTCAAAAATTGTTTTGTAAAGTTTCCACATATTTGACTCTGGATTTTATGAACTATTTCTTATTTTATTGAAAAAGAAATATGACATTAAATATACTCAATGAAAGAGTCAACGTTTATTTTTGCTCACCTCATGTTCCACATTTAATTTGCTTAAAAAATACTGTCGAATAAACCTATTGAAGTCTCCAAAAACTTATTCCATTTCAGGACATTGCAGTGTGCCAAGCGCTTCAAATAGTGAATACATTCTTCAGAGTTGAAGTACTGTTATTTCACAGCTACGTATTCCTTAAAAAGTATAATTCAGCCAAATTTGGAAAGATTGAAGGGTATTCAAAAACGAGGAAATCAAACGTCATAAATAATCATACGTACACTGTACCAACCTCTAACTAAGTAGGCGCAGCATTGGATGCAATTTACCATGCATGTTAATATGAAAGTAAATGGGCCGGGCAAAAGCTCGCTCACTCAGAGTATAGGACTACTGAATGACCGCTGTTCTTTTTCACGGCTGTGTGAGTCATCGAAATTGTTTGCCGACGGTGCAGCTCTGTTCCATCATCAAGTTTGTTGTTTTTTAACTCCATGGATTTAATGGATAGAAAGCAAACTACAATAGCTGAGTGAGAGCTGTAGTTGATTGGTCTTGTGACAAGATTGCCTTGTGGTTCACTTTGTGTAGCTGGGACTCTATACGGTGCTTTTGGTCAGATAAAAATTTCCTATTTAATCCGTAGTATTTATCACAGGAAAAGCTAGGAAAATTCACACAAGTTTCTTCTAAGAATGTATTTCCGAGTCAGGAGTCATTAGTTAGTCAAAATTCCTACAAATGTGAATGTAAAAGAGAAGTAAGTGCGTGATTGGAATTTCAGTCGTGACACGTCACATAATACTAGTACTTTCACAGTTATTTGAAAAAACTGAAGCATTTTTAATTGGCATCTGCAAACCCTCTTAAATTGTAAAAGAATTTTATTGTCAAATTGCCTTTCTAGCTTTCAGAAGTGCAAAAAATGTCTGAACTAAATGTCCAATGCTACATGAGGCTTTTCGACCTTACTTTGAAAAATATTTGCCGAAAATTAACTTTTCCGACCCGCTGTCTCCCTTACAGCCAAGTGGAAAAACTTATTTTTTGACTTTCTTCAAGTTAACAAAAAACTACTCTTTACTCAGTGAACTGAGAAAACTGAGCGTCTCGTAAAAAAGGCTCACACACTTTTGAGTCCGAGATTGGCGCGCATGTGGACCGAGAAACGCCAGCCAAATAAAAGCCACGTTCTAGTTTCGAGTTCCTTTGTAATTCAACGCTTGCATGATACCGATGTGTAGTTCTGCTGAATTAATCCTTCATTTCTGGAATTAGTTTAAGCCTGCAATTGATTTTTGCATGTGAGGAAATCTCTTGCCATCGTGGTCTAGGTGTTAAGAGAGCTCGGTTTTCATTTCAAGAAGAGTCGGGTCGATATCCTGTATTGTTAGCCCAGCGTTTCTTCCCGTTTGGAAAAAACTTACCACAATCCTCACACGGCCCGAGTGTGTGAAATGGATGAAACCTGACAAACCTGCTCGACTGGCCGCACCCGTCAATGCGTCGTGGCATTTAAGATAAGGCATTTGAGTTTCCATTGGATGGTATCACATGAACTTGATTGGAGTTCAAGATTTTCTTCTCGAGCAACCTAAATTCAAAACTATTTTCACCGTTGTTTCATTATTTTCATGAATAGACCAGATCTTGCCATTCAAATAACCTTTGCCAGTAGTTGGAAAAATGCTGACGGTTCTAGACTATCAACATTTTCCTCTGATAACACTTGAACTGAAATTTACCTCGCACGCACCACATTAAAATTAGTAGAATTCCCTCAAATTAAATTGAAGAAATTTATCGTGTTCTTTTATCGTAGACAGCGATGATTCAATTACCTGTTTTTATGATCCAAAGTTACCTCGTTTTTCTGTAGTTGAATTATTACACTTTGTTAAAATGTAGTCAGCATCGAGCAGCCCGTGTTGAGGGGGAAGGTAAAATGAAAAGCATGGAAAGTACAAAAGATTCTAATGAAGCACAGCTGGCACATATTAAAACGCTCAAAAAACACAAATGCAACGTTACCAAGTCATTTTTCAACATCATCAACACACATACAGTTCTAAATAGAAACCGACATGAGAAAACGAAACTAATACTTGTGCGTGAGGAAGAAGCTACGAAGCACGCAACACTTGCTCGTGAGGGAACTACTACTGGTAGCCAAGCAAGCTATGTAGAAAATACACTGAAATTAGGCCAAGGACTTAGGTCATAAAATGGTCTTTGGGAACGTGGCACTTGATTTACTGAATTTCACACAGACTTTAAAACTGTTTTCTCATGGATTTGATTGACTTGACCTTAATCTTAGTTACCTTAATTATCTGCATTTCAAAACGCTATGTGGCCTTAAATCAATCGGTCACAAGAATGAGGAATTCATCTGAGAAAAAGATTCCACTCGCTCAGCGAAGGCAATCAGGTTTTACATTTTAAACACATTAGATTCACACTTTAAGCGAAGGAGCAGTCAAAGCTCCCTTGAGAAACGACAGCTAAGTTTGCCTGAGTTTCTATAGCGCAAAACGAGGACATCTGAAGGTTGAGTGTGAGACACTGCGCATGTTCGGTTCAGATCATCGGTAATGATTTTCGTGTTCAATCATAATTTGGCTGCTTCAGACCCGTCACGCATTCTCAATGTGTGCCATTATAGTAATGGCTTTATTGCAAACACACTTATACTTGCTACAGCGTGGGTGACCTTTGAAAGAATTCCATATTATCGACTTTAATTTCTTACTTATCCCAGTGCTGGGTTTGAAACAGTAGCAAAATAAAAAAATATTTTCCGTCCATTAAATTCAGTACAAATTACCTTGAGCCTGTGAGTAGATTAGCAATGAATACATTATTTGAGCGTGATGACAGCAGTACTCGTGAGAATTTTATGGCTGTATAGGTTGGCCAAAATTTTATTTGATTGTGTCCCTATTCTCTACACTCATGGAGTTAATATAAACAGGGCATAATATTTATGAGTAATACACATTTGTGGAGATCTTTTAGGTAGACGATCACAAGACGCTAGCTTCTAATCTGTCAGGAAGACAGGACTCGAAAAATTTCTGGTAGCTCAACTTCTTGAGTAAAGTAATTGAGTTTCAGTGTCTTATTGAGTTGACCGTTCCGTGTAATTCAATTGAAATTCAATCCATTTACATTCTCAAATTTTTCCCAGGTGGTACATTCTGTGTGCCAACTGACTCAGGACAATCGAACTCTTAAGCCAGTCCGACTCGTTAATGAGTACTTCGTGATCAGAATTTAACCTCGTGAAACTAAAATCACACTCAAGTTAGAAATTCGATTGTGAAGCGATGAATCGTTTCCATCGATAAATGAAACATTCCAGAACCTGTGAGGTGATTTAGTCTGAACCGTTGCGCAGTGGCTCATGCCAACCTAGCAGGCCACGTGAGCGCAGAAGAGACACGAAGCTTTCAGGTACGGACGCGAGAATCTGGTGGGATGTGCGTCGCAGCGCTGTGGGGCCAGCCAGCCCCGGGCCACAACGGCCCGTTAACTAAGGACAAGTTGAAGAACAGCAAAATCAGTTCTTCTCGTACATGGACGCAAAACTTAACATTGCTTATATATCTAGCAGATCTCTAGAATAAACAAACCTATTTACTTGGCAAGATGGTCATGGGTGAACGTGTGCGGTGCGTTGGGGAGCTTTAAAAAAAGTAAAGATTTTGCTGAAATTTCTATGCTAAGTGTTAAAAATAATAGCAATGCATTCCTTATACTTTTAGCAAGGCAAATGCATGAATTCAAAACTGATAGCGAGATCGTTTCACAGAACTACATTCAGATGGATTTGAAAACAATTGTCAAGTACCTCAAAAAGAGGCATGTCAAATTTAACAGTTATCTCAAAAATTCATCTGTAATTGTAAAATGGTCCAATTTAATCAGGTAGCTTTTTCGTGGATGATGGTGTAAAAATCATCGTAAAAATTAAGGGTGTAAGAACTATATGCGACGTAAGAAATAAAAAATATCATGTTTGGGAATCGTTGCACGAAATTCGCATAGTGTGAGGAGTTACTTATCACACACTAAACATTCAGTAAAAAATTGATGAGCGAAAATATGTCAAAATTTTATATGAAATGTTTTTTTCATTAACTAGAAATGCAAAGAATTTTAAGAATAACAATGTGAAGTATTTATTCGTGAATTGTATTTCTGTATCTTTGAATTGCCCGTATGTACATATGTACATATATTCGGCATGCTGCGCAAAAAGTCCCAGGTGTCGGTAACAAGATTTACTGTTCAAGCTCTAGTTTTAATTTTAAAAAGGAATATGATCAGGTATCAATCACAGACAAGAATCATGTAATTTGGGAGATTTTACAAGTCACCTCACTCAAACCAATTCAAAATTTCATTTCTACTTGAAGTGAATCATTGGTCAGTGTGTTTATTAGTACAGAAATATAGCGTATCTGCCTTGGCATTATCCCGGAAGATTTTCTTGCGAAAGTGTTTGTCCCCAAAAAAATGCTGAAAAGTGTTCGCCTCTGTTCGTATAAATAATGCTTCTGAAAACAGTAGTTCAAGAAAGCCAATGCATTTATAGAACTGCTTCCACGTGTGCTATTTGCACTAACGAAGAAACATGGAAGTCATAAAAGAATTTCAAGAAATCAGGCAAAATTCAGCCCAAAGATTCATTTACTCATGTCGTAAGCATTTTAATTGAAAGCTGTTTTACTCACAGCGAAAATTTTACTAAAACTTTTGGGACAGTAGACAAACACATTCGCTGGTATGTATTCTAACGAGCTCCTTAAGAATATAAAGGTGTCTATTAAAACTGTACAAATGACGACACCGATATAAAAAGGGAAAATCGCTTATAAATAACGCAGCTAGGAAATCGGAAAGCTACTGCACACTAGAATTTTTCCTTAACATCCATACCTTAGTCATATGAACAACGCATTCAAGCACTATAGTTACGATGGAATCGTGTTTGCTCGGAGGAAATGAATAGAGTTAAGGAAATGCTTACTTGCACAACCGAAGAAATGGAGCGTAGATTGGACAATGTCATACTGATTTGCATTCTACGTACCACAGAGTCTTCGTGCAACAAATGCAGCAAGCCGTCCATGCTATGATGAGTTAAAAAGTACTAGTCTACTGCAAACCTAGATAACAACAACAAAGCTCTAGAGCAGAAATTGGTAGAGCCTATTTGCGCATCAGGTAATGTTGTATGACTAAAAGAACGAATTGTGCTGCCGACTGCAAGGTTACTTCTTTTAATGGAATTAGTTTAAGCCTTCGTTATATACAACAAAGGCGATCTCAAGCGTGTGAAGAAAAGGGACCATTTAGTTTGGATTGTAGAAAACGAGAAATCGCACATGGTGCGATCCAACACAAGATACACTACGCATAGAAACAACAAGATCGGACGGAAGAGAAAAAAGCGGTTGAGAGATAATGAAAGGTATGAAAACTAATGAAAGCAAAGTGGACACGCAAAATAGAAGTCCCGAAGACCTATACATAGCTAACATAACCTAACAGTATCTCCCCTGGGAGCTCCAGTCTCCTTACCGTCGGAGGAACAAACTGAACTAACCCTAATCTATCACTCATCCTGTGCCCCTGAGGGTAATTTCCGAGTTAAAAAACGGAAAGAAACCCCTTGAATGATATGAAGTGCCTGAATACTTTAGGTTCGGAAAAAGCTACAAATATTTTTGACATGTCTAACTAAGATACAAAATAACCCACACAGATTACCCTAAGTGAAAAAATTTCAGTGTATTTCTATTCCAGGGCAAAAATTTTCCAATTGATTGCCATACGACACTTTCACAGACACAAAGAAAGGCAAGCGTGCCACACTTCAAACGTTTTACCATTTGCACCACGCAACAGCGTCCAGAACATCCCCGAATGTATGACGCAAAATGTTTTTAAAAGATGAATCATGATGCGCAGGATAAAAGGGAACTGATTCAACAACAAAAATTGCGAGACGAGGATATAATAAATTTCATCTCAGACGCATTCAGATTTTCCTGCAGTTCATATTTTCATTTGTGAAAGAGCAATTACTAATCTATGGAAGCGACAAAGAGCAGCTCCCTGTACATTACGAACATTGAGTTTTATCTTAATTATAGATTTTGATTTTTCAAGATCCTCTAATTTTCAATACGCTCCCTGGAGCTCCTCCTCGTAGCTGCAGCAGCTCGCCCAGCAGTGGAGTCCGAGGAGAGGGCAATGAAGGGCAGCGTAATGAGCAATTAGTCAGAAGTGACTCATAAATGCACTGCAATAGCGACCTCAGGGGACGCCTTACAAAAGCTTCCAATAAAATTCAGAGTAAAATAAGCGCTTCGTTTCAATAGTTTGGATGAGCTCCACAGACGTACACTAACAAGTAGCTCAGAATATAAAATAATCTAAAAGATCCACACGAGATATTGCTGCACGTTAATGGTCATTTGACTCTCTCCATCACCTCAGAACCACCTGTGACATTTGTGTCTCAGTAATTTTCTACCATATAAAGACATCCACTACTACTCTAATGTGCTTTAAAATATGTATTTACTTTAACCCTTTCGACGCGGCCGGGACATTTGTGTCCTAGTAATTTTCTACCATATAAAGACACCCACTACTACTCTAATGTGCTTTAAAATATGTATTTACTTTAACCCTTTCGACGCGGCCGGGACATTTGTGTCCCAGTAATTTTCTACCATATAAAGACATCCACTACTACTCTAATGTGCTTTAAAATATGTTCAAATGTTCCTGGCTAAGCAGGATAAATTTCGCGTCGAAAGGGTTAAGTAGAAACCTAGCAGAGAAATTGTCCATTATGGGGAATTATTAATTGTTAATTCCTAAAATATCCTAATTAGTGTTTCACATACGTGTTATACTCTACAGTATAACTGTCTATGGTCTACGACCAAAGAAAAAAGGAAAAACGCTAAGAACTGGAGGAGGTGACTGGCCAGCATTTCACTCCATTAAAAGTTCCAAAAGAACCACATTAGTCTGAGTCTGCGCGAATATCATCAAGTCTATACATTCTAGAAGAATCGTCTTACAAGGACGAACACTGTTATGACGCAGAGACGCCAACAGAAATGCCAGGAACATTGACGTACGATAACATGTTATATTTTCTTTATGTTATGTTTTCTAAATGGGGATTTTAGTATAACTATATATATAGAATTAATTATCCATGTATTTGAATTGTTTTAGGAAGAAGCTCCTGTTTATATCCTAGAGCGCTTATATCAAAATTACTCATTAGCATCTCAGAAGGTAGCGTCGACCGAGAGGGTTGCCTTCGAGGGACACAGGCAGGCGGTCAGTAAGGTACGGGCGAGGAGTAGAGAAAGAAGGGCGAACGTTTGACTGCCTCGGTCCAGCTAAGACTGAGGGTATACCTCTTGCTATTATAGATAAATCACGAAACTTTCTACGCACAGTTAAGTATCAACATTTTCGCGCCCTCAGCAATATAAATAACCAAAGTTAGAATGCCTTCGCCATACAAAAGTGACCAAATAGTGCCATCGAGCGTAACTCCAAACGTCAACTGTCAGCCATGACGCGGAGACCGTGGACCTGGTGTGAGAGATCAGCCTGTCAACATCTGCCCGCTAAGATGAGTGTTCCCCTCGTAAACTTATCTAGATGCTCTTGTTTCAAACTTCCAAGTATTTAGGATGCGTATTCTGTCATGGAGTTGATAACATTCAAATAGTTTATTTTCCCTTTTCATTTAAAGATGCCTTTATTTACCCTTTTGTAGTGAGATGAGTAAGGAGAGGAAAGCCGATGATCGTTGAAAGAAATGAATGTTATAGCTTTGAAAATAATTACCGCTAAACACGTTACCGAAGATCACAGAAAAATATCATTTGAATATAATATTAATTATGTAGAAAATATTCCCTTTATAAGGGTGGTGGCAGCTCCATTTATTCTTTATTATGATTAATAAAGAGTTGAAAATACAATAAATAAGGCGAATAGTAATGTCACGATGATGAAACGATACGGAAAGATCATGCACCAGAGAATAATCTAACACGCGAATTATTACAATGGGGGCAGCGGTGAAACATCCATTACAATGCTGACAGCGGTGTGGGATTTCTGCACATTTCAATAATCGAGAACCTACATCCATTACATACGATAGAAGTTTTAAAATGACTTTTTTAAGGCAAATAGTATAGACTTTTAAACATCGGTCGAGATAACGGGACAGGAACGCGGTAGGAAGAAAAATAATTTGGGAATCATGGTGAAACCTTCCTCACAACTAAGTACTTACTTCGAGTGTTCGGGTCTGTTTTAGCTTTGGCAGCCCAAGCCGCGGTGAGGAAATTTTTCAAAAAGTTTTCTGGTAATACACGTTATAATTAGTTGGTGGAGAATGGAACTCTCGAAAAAGTTAATGCCCAATAGATGCTCAGCGTGTACAGGCACTACGTTGAGCTTTACAGACCAGAGAACTTCAAATCCATTATCGGTAATAATACTCGTATGGGACTAGTTTACCATTGAGAAGTTTTCGTTCAACAGAGTCACAAAACTGTGTTTTAAGCAGAATTGTCAATGCCACGAAGATCTAATGGGGCTGCTGCATATACGAAAGAAAAAAGGGAATTATTCCTAGAAGCCGGCGACTTTCCGAACAAAAAAGGTATCCAGAATACTGCAACATGTGTCAAATCGACCGACGCGAAAACAGCGCCAAACGCCTACAGTATCATTCTCATTAAAATTACGACAACCGCTTAAAGGCGCTCAGGTAATCAATATTATCAACTACACATACAACTACTAAAACAGCCAGGTTGTTAACAGTTAAGTACGGATAAAACTTGTGCAACTCGCAAAGAAAAACGAAAATGTAATTGAGTTGAAAGATTTTCCGAGGAACAACTAGCATCTCTTAAAGTAGCTTGCGCATTTCTTTCGAACGGGGCCAAAGTTAGGGTACTCTCTATTCATCATTTTGGCCTTCACTCCGTTTAATTTCTCAGTCGTCGGTTATGTTGAGCATTAAGCAGAGCGAAAGAAATTACAGATATTTTTGCATTTACATCGTCATTCGAAAAATACTAACCATTCGGAAAACAGAAAACATAGAATTATCATTTTTGACGTACACTAATATTTATGAGACAATTTTGAGACTTCAGCTCGTATATCCTGAATATTTTGCTTCAAAATTGTTAAAAGCCAGTCATATCTCGAATCACTTCAGTGACTGTAAATCTCTCGAAAAACATTTACAACAATATGCTGTTAAAATTGAATCTTTACGTCGAGCATATTGTACAACATCAATAAATCTCCTAGCAAAATATTGGTCGGTGGAACCTTGGAATTGACCTACTCTAAGATTCAAATGGATTAGAAAGAAAAATATATAAATTTCTCTAGCTAAGGCAAGTTGTCACAACCGAAAGCTCGATCATTGGAATAAACTCTAGTTAAAAATTTACAGTCACCGCTATTGTTATACGATAAGGCTACACCTAATCATTTAAAAAAGTGGTAGTGCCAGATTGTAAGAAATGTATAAAAAATATTTTTTATCCTTATTCCAACAGCTACAAAATACTTCAGCTCTCTTTACCGACCAACTTCATAGTTAATATCTTAACATTAGGTAAAACTCAACAGCTTAATGTTACATTCTCCGGCAGTAGGCTCGTGCTCGTGCATCCCCCACCGCAGTATCAAAAACATTCAGTTAAAAAAGGAGGGAACCTGGCCGGCTCTTGCCTTATTGACTCGTAACACAGCCTGGGAAAGTGGGAAAATCAGACTCTGTACAGAAGCTGTCCTACCAGTGCCTCCTACAACTACAATAGGAGTTGGAGGCAATGGTCCAACACTGTGGGACATTTCATATCACACTACTCACTAGACGCTCAAAAGTAAGGGTACAAAAATGAATACTAGCAAATGGATGTTATACACCCAAGCCTTTTTCATCCTCAACACTAATGCAAACAGCGCAACTGACTTAATGGCTCCGTTGATGAATGAAACATTCAAGCTTAAACAAAGCTGTTTTTAAATCTAGTGAACGAAGCCATGATTACCGATTGTACTTGTGATAGGCATTTATTTTAAAAACTTGACTGAAAAAATTCAAAAAACATTTTCACAGATTTACGTTATTCGAAAAAATTAGTGTCGTTAATCAGTGGAAATAAACTGTTCATTGCAGACGTAATAACAGCCAAGCGCGGATTTTCTTAGATGAGAAACACCCAGCAATACATTGGGCTAGAACCTTCTGTGACGAACGTAAAACTCAAATGAAAAAAATCGATCTTTGGAAGTTTTGAGCGCGATACGTGCTTAGTTTAAACATTCAAACAAGCCCATGCTACCAAGCAATAAAAACAGAGAATGTAGGCCTTAACAGGAAAACTGAAATAATACGCTGATGAGTATTCAAGTCACCATTTAGGAATTTCTGTTATTACTTTTTCAAAAATTTAGAGAGGAAACACCATCTTTAACGGCCTAGAAGAAATTTTTCACAGTGTCAGCTTCACCAATCACTTTGAGTCATATACAGTGGGATTTGAGGCCACCGATTGTGAAGGGAGAGAACTAATTCTCAGACCAATAGAACTGTATTTCCCCTTCGGTGTTCAAGGGCAGAATATATTTCAATCATGAGTGTATTGGGGCCAGCAGTGAGGATAGCGTTTTCTTGCATTCACATTTCCTCTACCACATTTCCAGTGCCACCTTGGTTTCATCCTTCACTTCCCGGTGTGGGTATTAAGAGGGCCATGCAGTGAATTTCTACCATTACACGAGCGTTTCTCAAAACAAAATTTGCATCACTTGCTACGACAATACGTTAGTTACATTAAGAATAGTGACAGGGTGAAAAATTAAAGGCTCTGTTCGGTCTGAGTGTATGCTTCCTTCCATGCGTATTCAGAACACGTCATTTCATTTCGCTTCGTCATTCATGCTGTAGTGATTTTTAATGTCACATCTACTTTCAAGGAGAAAACATATGTTCCAAATCTTCAAAAAAAATTTCAGATGTTATTTACCAGTAGTTTCATTTATATACATGCACACGATGAAATTACATAAATTCACACTTTGTCTACACAAATGACTTTTAACTGATCGGGGAAAAGTAAAAACGTCAGGTAGAAGAATTAGCGTCTTAATCCCTTTGCCAGTGCACTAGTGACAAAATGTGTGATTTCTTATTTATGAACACTAGTGAATGCAGTCATAACGCTCAGATATGATTACCGCCAGCAACTTTTTGATTTTAGAATGAAAGTTTGTTCAAAAGTTTCTAAAAAACTGAGTCGACTGAGTTGAGCAAAGAACGGCCAAGTTTGAGCAAACATTTTCAACGACTACAAACGATGAACGACATAAAAATGCTAAAATTTGGAATCGTATTGGGCACAAAAACGTTTTATCTAAAGCATTGCATGAACATCTAGTCAGTCCAGTGCGTTAAAGTCATAGCTTCGGCTACCTGCATAATCGATGAGCACATCATCATTTTAGTGATGAATGTGAAACAAGATCAGCATTTTCACGGTAAAAATGAGAGGTCAGCTGGAACAAAACTCGACGTCAGACGCTCGCAAAGGAGATTTTTCCCTGTTCTTGCAGCACATGTCTGTCGACTGAATATCTTGCAGTCTTACGCTCGTCTCTTGAAGAGCTAATGTACGAGTCGAGACGTCCACTAAACTCGTACCAGAGCAACACTCTCCGGTGAATTTTTTCCAAGTTTTTTGAACAGGAGGGGCAACAGGGGAGCTTTTACTGGGCATGACTCGAATTTCGGCCTCATTGTCCAAAAGATTTGAGGATTTCAAGAACGGCTGTTTCGGTATTACAAGATCTGAGGAGTGATCTCTGACATTCCCGTGTAAGAGAGTTTCTTTATAGCTTTTGAGACCATCACGGCAGCCCAGCAAAACAACTTTCGATTGTGTCGACAAAGTGTTCGGAGTAGCACTGATGTGCTGGTTTTTAGGCATAGGAGACTTGCTGATAGAAGCAACAGCAGCTGAACATGATTCCTGTGCACAAGGATTTTTGAAATGTTGAATGGTCCCCGAGGAGTGTCCACTTTGAGCCTCGACAAAAGATATCCTTTGGTTCATTTGATTGCCAGCGTCAGAAGTTTGGCAACACAAACCCGAGCTCCGATTTTTTGAGATCCGACTCCAAGATAAAGAAGAAGGAAAAGTAGAGGTAGTAGAAGAACAGTCTCGACCTCGATTCTGTGGAGTTGGGTGCGTGACACGAGGGCATTTTTCGTCTTTTCCTTTGAAGCCGCATTCGCACTCTGCACAGGAAGCAAATAGCGAGAACGTTTGATAAGATAGACTTCAATCGTGACAAGTGTAACTCTGGTCAATTGGCACTCTAATTTCACTTATTTGTTGCAAAGACAAAAACAAAGACATCCCAATTCTTTCTTTCTAATGAAGAACTGAAAAAATAGGTGACCTGATAGCGGAACATCTGTAATGAATAGCAACACTATAAACTATGAAATACTCAGATAATTATTAATTAGTTTAGTTGAGAGATATTTAGCGATTACATAACTCGATTGACCCGAATTTCACTTCCTTCTCTAAAATTTGGAATGTTTCGCGACTCAGCCACTCTAGCTAAATAAATAAATTACCCTTGATATTCATTTCAGCTGTAGTATTCATACTACATTTAAAAAAGAAAATACGATTGGAACTGATTTCACACTGGTAAAAGTCAGTGTTGTGAGGTGAAAATTTCACACTCTTTCCCCGCCATCAACGAAAACTGCCGACCAGCGTCCCCTTTCTGACTTTGTGTTTAAGGTGACGACTGAACACGCAGCGACATTAATCTCAATTCCTGTCTTAAAGTTACTCGACCGTACAGACACATCCTTCAGTACTACTCTTGGGCTTTTGTCGTCATTTATCGCACTGTACGTAAGTCTCCCCAGGTGACAGTGTGAGAGAAATGTATCCCATCTTCGTCTTCAGTCAATCTAATTTGAAATGCCTGCAGACTTCTGTCCATTAACGAGAAACAACTCACGATAGAATCCTTACCTCATGGGATGTCTGAGCAAACCACCTTATAGCGTAATTCTGTTTGCAGTAAATAAACGTAACAGTGTTGTAGAAATCGTAATTTTTATCTCAGAAACATTAGGTGAAGCACTCCCGAGAGAAAGCATTGTTTTCGCAGAAAAACAGTGTTATTTCGACAGCCGTCGTTTCACAAGCCAAAATTTGTCTTTCGATCGAAACAGCAGTGCATGGTACTAAAAATAACTACAAACCAGGAAAACCTCATTCACAAGAAAGAGACAACAGGAGCAAATGTAAAAGCAATAGCAAAGGCAATAAAACTCGATGTTTTAGGAACTGTTCAAACTGATTTCTTGTGGGTGACCCTACATCGTTGATGACTAGGGTTTGCCATCCCGGGACAAAATGAAAATCCCGGATTCCCGGGATTTCAGGAAGAAAATCCTGGGATTCCGGGATTTCTTCGTATTTTACATTCATGCTATCGTAATTTTTCGCCCATGCTTATTACAGTATTTGGCAATTTAGGGAGAAAAAACTTTTTCTGAGAAAGATTCTCTAATGAATTCGCTCTTTGTAACTGTATTTACTGACACGCCATCAACTGCTACAAGCTTGGTCACTTGTTCTTCCGGAGTACTTTGATGCACCATTACGAAACTTGTTATTTTTGTTTGTTTAGGTTTAGTGCTTTAACTACTGCTCTCCCTTGCATGAGAGCGCTTTGTTCTAATACGAATTCTTTTTCTCAGCTACTAGTTGACGCGACTGGGTCTCCAGTTTCAGGCTTCACTGTGTTGTGTTTGCTCTTTAGGTGACGTAACAAACCACTGGTAGACCAACCTTTGCAAAGTAAATTATCACCGCACTTCACACACTTTGCATATTCTCCAGTTGCATCTTTAACAGTATCGCCACACAAAGGCTTTAGTTTCTACAATATCGGCCGTTGCCATCGTATCTATTACAATCTATTCTTTATTACCTGCAAAATCATTCCACAAAATACTGTATATTCTGATGCAATAGTTGAACTAAATATATATTGTGAGATTAAACAGCATAATTTAAAGTTATTTTTTCACTAACATCTTGAAATATGTACACTATTTAGAAGCCTGGGAATTCCCGGGAAACAGTATAATATTAAGTTATTTTCTCACTAAAATCTTGAAATATGCACACTATTTAGAATCTCAGGAATTTCCGGGAAACAGCATTAACATTCAATTATTTTTTCATTAATATCTTGAAATATGGTTCCTATTTAAAATCCCGGGAATTCCCGGACCGGGAAATATCAGCCCCAAATAATCCGGGATCCCGGGATGCAAACCCTATTGATGACTCACCTTCGAGCTTGTGCACATCGCCCACTCGATTTGGCCTTGATGCCGAGCACAGCTGAGGCTCTCCAAAAGGTGAGAAGTTCCTCTGTAAGGAGTACATCCAGTATTTCACGTCAATACTTATTTTACAAAATTTGTAAAGTTAAATGCCACGCCCACTAGAACTGCTCACATAGCAGAATCTTTCACACTGATACCTATTTGCGCGGAGATAGTAAACGATAAACGGAGAAGTCATGTTGACTACCGTGAAACATAATTCAAAACTTTGTGAATGTTTTTGCGTTTCCACTCACTTCGGAGAAAAAGTAATAATTTAAAATGTATACATGAGGTTATTTGTTCAAAAAGGAGTAGTGGAAGGAACGTAACAGGATAATTTTAACTCTAATTCACGTCATTTAAGAGCTGCACAATTGCAACATTCAGAACACGAATGTTGATCATTGTCATGCATCGTGGAGTTTTAAAGGTATACGGATTGTATGTCTATGCAAGTATTGGCACAACTTCATTCTCAAAACAACTTTTGAGAAACGACGACACACTGCAACTGTTTTTAAACATAGCTTTTGTCGCTAACATAGCTCGCTTATGACTAGGGCAAGCCGTCAGTAAAATTGGACGCACGATATCGCACACATAACAAATCATGCAGGCGGGCATCATACATGTCACTGCTATCTAACATGATCGTTATATATCAAATGTTGGATGTCATATCCATGAGCTGTTATGCCCGTCAGCTACCAGATTTTATACCGGTCTGATGCTGAATATTAATCCTGTGAGCTACTGAATATTTCGCAGCATACGACAAAATGATACGAACATCGGTGAAAGAACGTAAAATTTTCATCAATAAGGGTTGGGCCACCATTGGTCCGAATGACAGCTTGCGTCCGATTTACGATTGACAATTAAAGGCCTGCCTGAGCGAAGTTAAAGGCAATTAGCGGCCATTCATTTTACAGAGCGGCCTCGAGTTCAGGGAGTATCCGCGGAGTGAAAACTGAGCACTGATCCAGTTCTTTGAAGCACCCCACAAAAGCTCTACGATGTTGGGATCAGGGGACTTAGGAAACCAAATGAAATTTTCCATTTCATCACCTTACTCATTTTAACATGTTCGAGCGCAGGCGTGTGAACAAGGGCGTTGTCATATTAAAATAGAAAACGTTTTCCAACAATGAGTGTGAAGCAAGTGGTGAAAATAATTTACGAGGGAATTGTGATGATGCTCGCCTGTGATCTTCCCCTACGAGTGGTCCCATGTCACTACAAAATTTCGTGCTTTGAATTTCCCCTTCCTCTAAAATCCCCTTCCTATTTTAAGCCAGCGAGTCTACGCTCAGCATGCAATACTTCTAGCGGTGTTTGGCATACGAACGCAAGCCAGGGAGTCTGATATGATGTGAATGATTACTCGTCACAGCAGATATTTCTTTTCATTTCGTAGTGCCCAGTTTAGGTAGTCTTGGCAAATCGGTTCTTACCTCATAGTATTCCGCGGCAACGCTAAAAACTATTGCACGGCCACTATGCTGTCAATGCCGCGGCATGAATCTCGCGATGAATGAGTAGTGAGTCATGGACATAGGGGTTCATTTCAAAGAATGTCTGAAGTGATGTTATCTTGCGGTTTCGAGCGGCTGTCCATTTCAACTCTAGTACATCCCAGCTGGTCAACTTCTACCTTCGCTTTCTGATCGCTGAGAACACCTTCCCCTCGTTCGTATCGCTGTTGAAATTCCTGACACTGTGGTCTTAAACAAACATTCACACGGTTCTGACATGATGGCTGTTCTATATACAAGGATACTCTAACAGGGCAACCATCAATCACTATAATGTCTTTGCTCGTCGACTACGTAGAGCTTTACAGATCTCTGTTGGAATTGTATTTTTTTCTACAACTCAAAGATCGGTAGATGCTCAACCGATCCCTTCCCCTTCGCCACTACGGTGCCTGACTGTTTTGACACGTGGCGTGAGGCAATACAAGTATGACATTTTGGGGTGGGATTCTCTATCATTTTATTCTTTGGCAATTCTCATCAACTTTGACGGATTTTACCTGTCAACAGGCAGAAATTACGCTCGTCGGCTGTCAGTTATTATATAGTGGGGGCAAAATAATACAACACGTTGATCAAATCGCCAGATTCCACATTTCTAAACCACGTACAATTGCGAAAATTGAACTATACATAAACAATAGTATAAACAGGGTAAAAATGTATCTAAAACCCACAAATATTTAATAGAAAAACATAGACGAACATGTGTAATAACTACGTGAACAAAAGTTTACAACACCCGACTTTTTTCTCAGGTATAGTATCTGACAGCTAACAGGTATAATATCTGACAGCTAATAGGTATAATATCTGACAGGTGACAGGTCCATTTCATTGAATTGAAAACGGCAAATCGGTTCTTACCACACAGTATTCTGCTGAGCTGAGAACAGCCATCGCGTCAGAACCGTGTCACTGTGTGTCTAAGACCACCGTGTCGGGAATTTCAACAGCGATGCAAACGAGGGGAAGGTGTTCTCAGCGATCAGAAAGCGCGAAGGTAGAAGTTGACCGGCTGGGATCGACTAGAGGAATTGAAATTGAAGATTCAGAAGAGAGGTCCCAATAATGTTACTGAGCTCAAAGCAATTTGCATTCAAGAATGGAATAAGATTAAACCGGAAACTTGTGAAAGACTGGTAGTGAACTACTCTAAAAGTATCGAATAACGGCTATGCAACGAAGCATTATTGTGTGTATATCTTAAAATGTGTTGTAAACTTTTGTTTACGTATTTATTATACATGTTTCTATGTATTTTTTTCTATGAAATATTTGTGGATTTTAGACCATGATTACCCTTTTTATGCTATCGTTTATATATAGTCCAATTTTCGTAATTGTACGTGGTTTAGAAATGTGGAATCAGGCGATTTAATCAAGGTTTTGTATTGATTTACTCCTCACACCTGTCATCTATCTGATATTAAACCTGTCAGCTGTCAGATATTAAGCCTTTCAGCTGTCAGATCTTAAGTTCGTCAGTTATCATGCCAGTCATGTGAGGCACACCCGCCATGTACTACACACCCGTCAAGTATTACTCACCCTTCACGAACCACACATCCGTGAAGTACCCAACATCCGCCATGTACCACGCAAGAAAAGGTCTATCTCACCTGCAGGATGTCCAGGATGGTGGAGAAGGAAGGCCGTCGATGAGGAAGTCGCTCGAAGCAGAGCTCCTGGATACGAGCTATGGCGCTCGGTGCTGCGCTGGACAGAGGCAAGGTGGCGCCATCGCACACTCTTTCCTTCACTTGGTGCTTGTCAAGTCCCTGAGTATAAGAAATGAAGCTCATGACCAAAACACCGAAGCTACAGCCAGTGATTACTTCAGTAAGCCTTTTAGTCTGCCTCAAAGAGTTGTTACACGCTGCGTCCCAGAGCCTCATTCCTACTGACCTCCGACTCTTCGTGCTCTGTCTCGTCGGTCTGGCTGCGAAACTTTGGATTGCTGAGCAAGTTTCTCTTTCGAAAAGAAAATATGGAGACTTCTGAGATATTGCCGATCTTATACGACGGAAATAAATCTCCCACCTTTCGCACGTATCCAAATTTGCCTGAATGACTGGCATGCGTTTTAACGGGATTAGCAGGGTAAAATATTTTAAACCAAGTTCTTCTTCGATGAAGTTCGTGGAAATCGCACTTCATTCAAGCTGAAGACAATAATTCGAATTCTTCCGAAAAATACGCAAATGAACGAGAAGTCCGGCCATTCAGCTTCAATATTTCGTGGCCATTTTACGGAAGGCCTAATTTCACATCAATTGCCATAAATTTAACTATCACCAAACAGAACGTTACTTTAGGTTTATTCACACAGTAACTCATAGCTTCAGGTTAAAAATTAAGACTCTCAAAAATAAATTAAGTTAACTTTCTTTTGCCAGAATTTTCCTTTCATTTTTCTTTGAAGGTTCTGATCAGAGGCTACTAGTAGAGGACTGATCTCCAACATTACTGTTACATTGAAATTTCAAATGACGGACTCACTATTTATTCATTGTTCATCAGGTCTCATTTATGACCTTCGAAAAACTTCTCTAGTTTACAGTCAAGATATTTAAGTATTTTGAAACATAAACTTGTGAAAGAGTGAAAGTTTCAACAGCTCCTAAAAGACGCAGAAGTATGAAGAATAATTGTCAAATTACGATGTCACTAAATGGAAATTGAGAAAGTTTATGAACTATCGCTCCAAAAATTTGGGTTAAAGTAACGTGCATATTCACTTAGGTATAATATTCAATCACGAAAGACTGTATTGGAACTCACTGTAGCAATTTAAAAAAAAAGTCTAATGAAAGAGGTCAAAATACCTGTAAATTACCCCAAGTTGATACATCACAATAGATGTAACTGTCCAGAAAGGACTTGTGAGTGGTAAACCAGCATTAGTAATCGTAATTTCGTAAGCAGAGAACATAGACATAGCTTACCGAGAAAGGCTTTAGGCCAGGGTTGGTTATCTCCCAGATAAGCACACCGAAGCTCCAGACATCGGTTGCCGTGCCGAATTGGTTTTTAAGCAAAGTCTCGGGTGGCATCCAGCAAACTGGATGTTCCTTGCGCGACACTGCGCAACAACGATAACAAGCGGGGAATGTGGTGCAGATTAATCCTGGGTGCAATGTGCGTTAAACCTGAGATGTAAATGGGTCAGATCGTTTGGTGTAGGATAGTCAAAGTAGGAATGAAAGATTTAATTGAGAGAAAGATAAGGTTGCATTCAAGCCCGATACAGAGAAACGACAAATACAAAAGAATTACAAGAAAACATTTTCCGTAAAATTTCTACTTAAATAAGAACACAAGCAGGTGGGGGTCTAAAGCTGATTTATTGCCTTTAAAATAAATCCATACTTAACGCATTGCCTTGCTTAGTAATTGGAACACAGCGGATCAAAGCGCGAGAATGAGAAATGGTCACAAAGATTCCAGGCTAAAATGAAGAAAAAATTTTAAAAGTAGGAAAGAAAAACGCAAAATGTAGCAGCTTAGCGATTACCACTCGTATTCTTGAAAGGTGAAATCAACGAGGGAAGAATCTCTCATTAATTTCTAAAATAAGAAAGAAAGCAAAATTTGAGTTGTGCAACACTAGGGCCTCACACTATCTAATAAGAATAAAAATATTCAAAAATACTAGAAATGAAACAATACTTATTAGCTCCTAAGCAACAAAGTAACACCGATATTTTAAATCAAAGCATACCACACAGGTAGCCTGTGAAAATTACACTTTCTTAAAAATGAAGCCAACGACGTGAAACGTCGTCAAATTTGGAATCGGTTATAATGATACCTAAACCTCATAAATTTGAATATTTTTGGTATTGTATTTACATTTGCTTGATGTCGATTGAATGTGCGACCTAAACGGAAAATTCAGAGAATACATGTTTCTGTTATGATACTGAAGATGCCATCATCCTATGAGAAATTTCACAGTGTGTGCTGGAATATTGCGTTAAGATTCCACGGGATGTCATCCCTCTTATCCAACTCCTTTTATCCAAGCAAACTGAAACGCTCCCTCATATTAACTCTGCGATCACATATCGTGTGAACGCATTATGTTCCAGCACAGCGGAGTGTGTCAACATCCGGCACCCGCCGACTCTGGCTGGCAATCTTAATAGCTCCCGACATTGTTGCACCACCGACCCGTTTTGACCGCAGCTCTCGAGCTCGTGATGTGTTCACACACCTACGACATAATTCGTTGACGCATCGGATAATATCGAACACTAAACTGCGGGGCTAAGTGACAACTACGAATCAATTAAGTGTTATAAGAGAGCACATCCTAACTCTCTCACTTGATCTTGTTTTCCTTTGAATACAATTGAAAATGCATCAAATATCGACTCATCCTGAGAAGTGCGTTGAAGTGATTTAATTTATTTTCACAAAAACATCGTTTCATTGAAATGCGCTTACCATCCACGACGGGCTCAGTATCGGAAAGCTGCAGTGCTTGGCCGAAATCAGCCAATTTGAGAACAAGTCTGGGTGAGTCTTCCAATAAGCAGTTTCTGCATGACAAGTCGCAGTGGATGATTTTCAAGTCGTGCAGATACTTCATGCCTGTCGCTGCTTGTCCGATCAATCGAACTTCATCCTAGTAAAATATTGAAACAATGTATGAAAGTGAATAATCATCAATGCTCAAATAAGTATCATAGAAAACTTAGTACAGGTTCTACATACTACAGTTGAAAAAAGTCTTTCAAATACTACCACAGAATAAACTTAGACTTATATATACACGTATAGGAATATTCAATCATACTCGTATATGAATGAAAGAACACTATAAAAAATTGAGTTAACAGTATTGAAATACTTGCTAGATTCAGTGTTTCAAACTCAAAAATTTGAATCTAAGAAAATGGGCCTATACAAAAACAAGCGTCATTGGAACTTACTTGACAAGAAAGAGAATCTTTCCTCAAGCAGAGATATTTCTGTAGGTCCAGCGACATGTGCTCCATCACGTACGCCAGGCGATCGGCCTCCAGCAGCACGCCGAGCAGCCGCACCACGTGAGCGCTTTGGGCCTTTCTGAAACAAATCCTTTCGATTGTTGATTGCTGAGCAGCAGAGCAAGAGACAGGTTCTCCCACTGTCCGGAGCTACTGCGGTCACAAAATGTATTTTAAATGGAAAATCGTTAGGAGTCATTTTGTGCGAGAATTGTGTGTTCCAAAACATTGAAAGTAAACTTTCTCAACACTCTGCATAAAAAAAATCAAATTAGAGAACTTGGACAAGTGTGGCGTTAACAAATTCTTGAATCCACGTTTTTTTCCACTCGTTCATTCTAAACTAATAAGCTTATTTCTACATGCAACGGGGAAAATTCATTCTCAAGCCACTAACTTGAGCAAAGATGCCTCACGGAGGAAATTCCGAACATCCCTGGTGTTTGCCATCCTCTTGGGAATCTTAACGGCAACTTTGGTGTAACTGACGTCGCCAGTTGCAACACCAGCGTTCTCCTGACTGTCAGCGCTGTTTTTTTGAGGGCTGAGGTGCCCGAGCCACACCTCAGAGAAGTGGCCGCTGCCCACCCGAGATGCTATCTCGATGATGGCGGCGTCGATCTGCAGGCTCAGCATGTGGTACTCGCGTGCTATGGAGGTCGCTTCTGGTGAACACAGGGGGAGAAATTTGTATACGTCAGCTGAGAGAACAGAATTTAAAGCTTATGAGCATCTACTGAAAAGAGTTGTGTAAAAATTTGGACAATGAAGCAAATTAAGATAACTCTGCCAGTAAAGTGTTGGCTGCATTGGGCACTTACGAACCGAAGTACACGGTGAATAGAATAATGATTGTTAAATTAGGGTAACTCAACAGACTGTAAAAAGCCACCAATGTATATTCATATACCATTATGAGCTCTTCTGTGAGCTTAGATCGATCGTGTCAAGCTTACATTCTCATCCAAATAAATAGTGTCAAACTAGAGGCTTTGCTTTAACTGTTGCAGTTTTTCATCATTAATGATTGCGCACGAAATAAACTATACAGCTCTAAAAATTTTTCTCAGTGATTATGTTATTGATACATATTTGATGAAGTATCTAACATACACTAAAAAACATTTCAATACATTTAATCAGTCTTCACATATTCTCATACACATATTGGATACAGAGTTTAAAAATAGCGTACGAAATAAACACCGTCTAGAATGAAAATCAATAAATGCTTTGAATTGTTGTAACATAAAAATCTTCCGTTTGTGAAGGTACGACAAAAGGTGTCAAAATAATCATCTCAATGGTTGAACAAATGATTGGAAGAACAACCATCACTGTGTGTTCCTTCGCTCAGTTTACTTTGATTTTAAGAAAGCTCATAAGTACGGATAAAAGGAATGAAGACGGTGGGACGCCCTTGGAAGACACAGTCTCCATTGACAATGACACACGAGCTATGCGACTCTATGATATTTGCTGATGTTATACAAAGTATAATTAGAAGCAACTAATTATGCGTATAAAACACAGGTCCAACAGCACAGGCTAAACGTTTGCGTAAACTCAATTTCTCAATCACTTGATTTGAATTCGTCATCGTGTGGGTTGATGAGTCGAAAATATAATAGTTGCGAAATTTTCCTACACCGAATTGTATAATGTGTTAAGCCCTGAATTATTTCGACGGCTTTGGTCTGATGAAATTATTTATTTCAAAATAGATATTTAATTTTACTGCTTTTTACTGAGCTCCCTATTAATTTACATCAATTAATCGAAAAATGAGAGAAGCAGACGACACCAGACAGAAATTAGTGCTGTGCACCATCATGCTCTGCATAGTATTGC
This sequence comes from Platorchestia sp. MABIK, assembly GCA_014220935.1. Taxonomy (NCBI): domain Eukaryota; kingdom Metazoa; phylum Arthropoda; class Malacostraca; order Amphipoda; family Talitridae; genus Platorchestia; species Platorchestia sp. MABIK. The sequence continues at coordinate 46,861 of JACJUY010003112.1, read as the reverse complement.
ACAGATTACTGTCGGGTATTATGCTGTGCATAACAATACAGAGCACTGTAATTTGAACTTGTGTTCTTGTACATGATTATATATAGCAGGCGTCCGCTAAAAAAGTAGCCGATGTAACAAGGCTGTTGTTAATAAAATATTAGTGCTAAAAGTCTGAAATAGGTTTTGTTGAAAAGAGCAGGATTTAAACTTTTATTTTATATAAATAATTTTGCCCATTTGGCATTGCTTTCAAATAATTGAGACTTTTATCTCTAAAAATTATGTTATCCAACAATAATTGATCATAACTTCTAATGTTTTTATTTTGGGGCAAAATGATAACTTCCAATCTTTCTTCTGCAGTGAGATTTTTTGCTGACATAATATTATTTATAATTTTAAATAAATTTCTTTTTTGAGAATAAAATGAATAATAGTTTTTTACCTCAACAGACAATTTTCTCACTGGTTTCGTCTTACCATCGTTAATTAAAATCCATACCATGTTAATTCTTGTTTTCTGTTTTATAGTTCGCCGAATAGACAAAATTATCGAAATGAAACAAAACTTCAAGTCCTGCTCTTTTCAGATAAGCCAATTTCAGCCTTCTAGCTCTAATTTTTTGCAAACTACAGAATTTTTCATTCGGCTGTTTTTTTAGCGGAAAGCCTGTACAACAACCAGGAGCTGTACCGTGAGAAACACCACGTGTGGCATCACGGATATGAATTCAACATACACAGCAATAGCATGACTCGTCGTTTTAATAAAAACATTCATGGCTCTTCAACACCCACGGTACACGTAGACATACAGAGAGCATACCAGCTTGGTGTGCACAGAACCGTATTGCGTTGTGTATTGCACTTAGCATGTTTGCTAGTTTCTAGTTCGCTTAAGTGAACACAGTTCTAAATTAGTGCTGCAATGGTTCACGTTAACTAAAAAAGTGCACTCTCAAGCCATCCGCATGTCTGTGTAAAATAATTAAAAAAATTATTCGTGAAAATAGTTTGATCGTTCATTGGAAAAAACATCCAATCCTCAAAATCCGAGTGACACACAACACCCACCGTGCACATGTGACACAACACCCACCGTGCACATGTGACATACAACACCCACTGTGCACATGTGACACACAACACCCACCGTGCACATGTGACACACAACCCCCACCGTGCACATGTGACACACAACACCCACCGTGCACATGTGACACACAACACCCACCGTGCACATGTGACACACAACACCCACCGTGCACATGTGACACACAACACCCACCG